>BDGG01000018.1:404989-416782 GCA_001949185.1 Ramazzottius varieornatus | reverse complement strand
AGTCTACGAGGTAACAGCTGGTTGCACCGGAAGTACCAATCAAGGCCTTTGATTGTACCGCCTTACGACCCCGCCCGGATTGTCGATTGATTGATTTGCCACTTTTACAACAATACTTCGGCAATGGTATAACGACGGTCTCCATCGGATCACCCTACTTGAGTACAGTGTGAACGGTCACAGAGCCTGGCCGAGCTAGCCCCAAACCGAGCTAACACAACGTTTTTCAACGTCGCCCACAGCAAGTCTCCGACGTTCATCGCTTATCCTGGACATGGAAATTTGAGTGCGTGCACGCTTGCAGGAAAAACCGAAGGTACAGCTGTAGTCTTTGAGCTCATAGGTGCCTGGTGCGTCTAGTCGAAAACTCCGTGTCTTGATCCGTCAGATGGTGGAGCACTTTTTTCAACTATGCCCTCCAAAAACTGGGGTCTACGTATCAGAGTTACTCTGGGTCGAGGTTTTAAAACTTTTTAGGGGTCCACCGGTCTCGTAGTTAGGGGGTAGATGACAGCGCCTCCTCCTAGGATCGTGACACGAAGTCATGAACTTCATGTGGTTAACGGCATCTACACTGTGGGCAAATAAGGTACTCTAAAAGGTGGCAGGGCCAAAATCGAGTTTTTGATTGGTGACGTACCAACTGCGACTCGAAGTGATCAGCTGATCAAGCGGCAATTCACGTCTCTGGAATCTGGATTGCAGCCTGATTAGCTGTCTGTTTACTACCTCACCGGTCGAAAACTCGATTCTGACCTTGCCCCCTTTTAGAGTACCTTATTTGCTTACACTGTATGTTTGGACCTTTGTTCGAAGTACTGTACATTTACCCATCATTAGAGCCTAGTCCGAACTTTCCGTTTACATGAGATGATAATTATTCCAGACCGGTGTAAACATTCTTGTCATTCTAGAGAATGCAAAAGATGGACAAGAGCCGAGTAGAGATGGTTGAAATGCCTTATCGGCTTCACCTACGGCCAAGACGTGCAGACTTGTCATGCGTACGATCGTAATGTTTCTCCTGCTCTGGCCAACTGCAATCGCATACAGGGATATTTCGTGCAGATCGATCTGAAAGAAATTAGGAAGGGTGTACTCTGTGGTCGATGGACTGCGATCGAAATCGTCTTCTTGACGGAATCCGACAGCCTGAAGAAAGGGAATTTTTCTCGCGATCTCATCTAACCTCGCGTACAAGAAGGTCACTGAATCACCTTGAAGTTTTCGATAAAGTCCTGGAAAAAGTGAACCTCAGTGAAATGTTCTGGAACGACCTGAAGCTTTACTTCGTGGACAATTTATGGCGCGCATAGCGCCGTTATGCTGGGGCGTGCTGCTTAGTACTAGTCATGAAATGTCTGCTTTTTCCGTATCGGCCAACATGAGACAACCAGACTTGACCAGATCGGTGTCCAAAGTCGCGTTGGCTTTCAGCCAATAACACTGGAAACGCGCGCCATCACAGAAAACAATCAGACTTGATAAGATGGTTTTTCCAAGTGGCGCACGCTTTCGGTCAATAGTACGGAGACCGTGCGCCACCTGGGAGAACAAACTTCTGCAGTTTGTTTGTCAATGTTTTCATCCGTAGCGGATGTCTGGTAACCGGCACTTCTAATTGCAGAGTATGTCACTCATGGAAAGATTCTGTTGAAAGAGGGAGACGCATTCTCTCCAAGACGCTAATAGTAACACACTTTGAGAGCGAGGACCGTGGATACGATGTCAGTCCTTACCGCGCTGGCACCCCGCACGCAGTTGGCCAAGAGTTCACCCATTTCGTCCTGCGCACCCCAGGCCCCGATCCATACATCAATGGCAAACTGCACTGGCAGTAAGCCTATTTGAAAACATGACAACAATCAAGGAGGATTTCTGTCTCGACGTCTGCAAGATGAACTGCTCATGCAATAAAATGACAGACATTGAGGAACACAATGCCGAATTGGCCATTTGACAATGGTCAGATAACTTCGTCACAAAAGTCTGAAGTGGTTCGAAATTTCGACTGACAAAGTTTTGACGCCACAACGACGTCATACATCCCTGATTTGCGTCTGCATCTGTTCTGACAATAAACCTCTCTGTGCTTCAACTACCAAAGGAATGAGCAGACATGTTGACTAACGGCCATGTTTAGCTCAGCAGGAAGAGAACAGAAGAGATGGCCTTTCTTGCTCAAGTCAGGCATCGCACGCAACCACGACCACTGATCAGCTGATCGACTCCGAGCCTATCCTTTCGTTGCTGCAGAAACTCAGAGCGACGACAAGGATCATCAGGAGGATTCCAAAGGGTGCAGGCATGACAACAGCTACCAGCTTTACCGACAAACTGGATGTCCTGCAGCAGAAGTCAGATTCGTCCTGGCGTGAATTACTCCTGTTCAGTTTCGCAGGTCTGAAGCAACCGGAAGTGAAGAACAACAAGAAACCTAATCTTATCACCACCGTCAAGAACAACCTCTCGAGACAACAGCTCGACATCTCCAAGCGAGAGAAGATGAAAAGCAAGAAGCAGACAGCGGAAGCCTCGGTGAAGAAAATCGTGGAAGGCATGATCAACGACGGTGACATAAGCGGAGCGCTTCGGGTCTTGTCGCCCGAAGATTCGGTAGCTGTCCCCTCAACCGAAGTTCTTGACATCTTAAGAGCCCAGCATCTTCTGAGAGTCCAGATGCAGTCTTCAAAGAGAGACCTGAAGATACAGCGCTTCCACCCGAGGTAACGGTAGTGGAAGTGGTAGCAGCAGTTCGGAGTTTTCCGAATGGCTCAGCTGGTGGTCTCGATGGCTTACGACCTCAGCACATCAAGGATATGTTGGCAGGCGCTTCGAATGGAGCAACAGTGGCCTTGGCGGAAGCACTGGCGAAACTCATGACTCAGATGTTGCATGGTAAAGTGCCGGACAATGTATGTGAGGTACTGTATGGCGCTTCCCTGACAGCTCTGAAGAAGAAAGGTGGTGGTATTCGTCCCATCGCCGTGGGTGACACACCACGTCGCCTTGCGGGTAAGAATTGGGAGTGAAATGGAGCAAAGAGTGAGACCGGAGCAGGTGGGATGCGGTACGAGAGGCGGAGCAGAAGCAGCAGTTCATGCTGTGCGGAGTTTCCTGGAAGAAGGAAAAACCGCAAGCAAAATTCTGCTCAAGCTCGACTTCAAGAACGCCTTTAACACCATTCGTCGGGATGTGCTTATCCAAATCGTCCATGACACCATGCCAATGTATCTACCCTTCGTTTGGCAGTCAACCGTCAAAGTTGGTGTATGGCGACATGTATTAGAATCAGCAAGCGGTGTCCAGCAGGGAGATCCCCTAGGTTCCTCGTTGTTTTGTCTGGCGATCGAGAGGCTGACCAAGGGCCTTACTTCGCCTTTGAATGTCTGGTACCTCGACGATGATACCATTGGAGTGGATGTTGATTGTGTTGTTTCAGATTTACAGATTGGTATGACGGAAGAGCTGGAGCTGGGCTTGGAACTCAATACGTCCACGTGCGAGCTGTTCCCCTTTGGTGGTTCGCACCAGGATCGGGTGGCCATCAGCCAGAAGGTGAACCTTGTTTGCCCCGGCATTCTTCTCCCTTCCAGGAGTGAGCTGAGCCTGCTGGGAGCCCCCTTGATGGAAGAGGGCTTGGAAGAAGCTGTCCGAGCGAAGACAGGTCTGATGAAAGTTTTCAGCAAAAGACTCTGCCTCATGCACGCCCATCAAGCTCTCTTTCTCCTTAAGAATTGCCTCTGCCTGCTTAAACTCCTGTGCATTCTACAGTGCTCCCCGCTGTGGAAATTCCCAGAAGTGCTGAAGGAGTTCGACGAGGTGGTACGCTCGAGTCTAGCGGAAATCACCAATGTCCAGATGTCTGCCGAGCCATGGCGTCAAGCAACGTTTCCAGTCGGTTTAGGTGGACTGGGCAGCCTGTTTTGCTTCGATCCGCTCCGTTCAAAAACTGGTGCTCTGCATCCTCCCTGGTGCCGCTTTGGACAGCGAAACTAATCTCACTTTGACCAGGTGGACCTTCCTGACGACAGCTGATCCTGCCGTTCCTGAATTGCGTCATCAGCAGCGAGCCTGGGACCTTCCTCTTCTAAAGAACAGCCATGACGCAATGGTAAGTGCTGCTTCACTCAACACTAAAGCCTGTCTTTTAGCTGTTTCAGACAGCAACTCGGGATCATAGCTCCACGCACTTCCGGCTTCCTCACTCGGAAACCTTCTGGACGACACCACGCTACGAGTAAGCATAGGTTTGCGTCTAGGCGCAAAACTATGCAGACTTCACGTGTGTCGGTGCGGAAAGATGGTGGACGAGCTCGGACAGCACGGCTTGAGCTGCAAGTACAGCGCCAGACGTCACAGTCGTCACAATGCACTGAACGAGTCCCTTCGCCGTTAGACTGGAGACCTTTGGACCGTGGGGACCTTCAGCAACGGAACCTTTTGAGACAGTTGGTAAAAAGGTGCTTGAGATAACTGGCGAGGCTCGTGCTTTACAATTTTTTTAAGCAGCGCGTGTCTATTGACATTCAGCGTGGTAATTGTTTTTCTGTTATTTCAACTGTTAAAGATCAGAAAGGTCTTGATGAGGTGTTTTTGGTTTTGGATGTTAAAAAAGGAAAACCTATACCGTAAGCTTTCGACGTGTTTTTCCTTGTTTAGATTTGTCTTTCTTCCTTTTGGAAACTGAATATTATCTTGAATAAAGTGTGGAACTACTAATCACCCCTGGATTTTCCGTTAAAATCTTCTCAAAAGGGCGAACAGTTTTGTGGAACTTCTCTCTGTGGCGAAGCGTAGCCCGCAGTATGAAGACCGAATAGACGACAACCAGGCAAGGTCGCCAACACTCGTCAACAAAGACGCCCTCCGGATTGCCTGTGTGCGGAGTATGGTGCGGAGCCAGCAGTTCGATCAGTAATGGACTATGCTTCATCATCATGGCACACCACGGGGAAAGGGCTACAAAAGAAGCTTGAGAGCATCCAAAAGAAGTTCCTGCAGAGTATTCGCCTGGGCTGCTTGGAAGGTAACGAAAGACACGATGCAGACTTCGCGCAATGCCGGCAACATCTCGGCGAGACTGGGTGGCATCCTTTATGGCAAAGACTAGAAGGTATTCTGTTAAATACTTACAAGATCTGGAAAGGCATGTTTGCAGGTGGCGACCTCATCATGAAAAGAGAAATGCCCGGAAGGACCACCAGGAGCCAGTCCAAAGATTTCCTCCTGTCACCTGTCAGCTTCGTTCCAGCATCGTGCAAGCTGTTGGACTCCACTATTGCCTCCTTCGCCTACGTTGCTGCAGAGATTCTCAAAGATCCACTCTTTAGCCCTAGTCCTGGTCAGTTGCTCACTCTTGGCGCTGTTAAGAGCTACTTGTTAAACTTTAAATTTTCAAACCTGAAGTGGTGCAAGGATTTTATCGATCCTCTGTTGGTTGTATAGTTGTTGTATTTTTGTACAGCAGCTCTCTTTTTCTCCACGGCTCTCTTGCCAACTTTTCTTTCGAATTTTGTCCCCTAAGCGCTTAGCCTGGCAGAGCATTCGGACAATAAAGGTTATCATTATTATTACTAGTACCCGGAGGCCGTACGTAACTAGCTTCTCGAACCGCCAAACGATTCATTGTTGTTTACGGGAAGATATTATTGATTCCTATGCGCACAACCGCATAGTATGTTATTCAAACTCACCGAAGTGTCTGACCCTCAAAACATAACATACAAGTACGATTAGAAATTATGGGGAAGGAAAAATGGGGAACCAGGCGGAAAGGACGACAAATTTACATTTCGAATGCCAGCCAGAAATAAAAATGGAACGTACGACGAAACGCAGTTGAATGTAACCGTGGAAAACTGACACGGACAGTGCCCATCAGCTGATCGACTTTTGCGCTTTGACGTTGCGGATTAGTCGTTTACAGTGTTCGCCAATACGGCCACCCCAAACTGGGCGGAGTTTTTGGGCGTGTTTTCCCGGCATGAGGTAAATAGACTGCTGATTAGAATCAAGAAATCAGCAGGCTATCGATGTGTCAGCGTTCGACTGGTCGACCAGGAAAAGAGAGTTCTTGTTCCGGGAAAAAAGAGATCCAGTTACTGTAACAGATATGACATTCTTCGGTTCCTGGCTCATCAGTATCGGGCACGTACGTACAGCAGTGCCATCCCTCAGTGCTCGTTTTTCATTAGTTCTAGTAAGCATCATTTGCCCGTGCCGCCGTAGCGAAAAGTCTGTCCCTTGATTTTCAGTGAATGGCTACGGTCACCGCCTAAACTCCAGCGCGTTGCAGTACTCGTCTGGTACATGCGAGCTCCAAACAGGCCGTTGGCCGTTGGCCACAGGCCGGCTCCTTTGGCGGGATCTTTCTGGGAGGGGGGGGGGACGGAAAGTGATTGCTCGAACTTGCGGGGAGATGGGCGGAGACTCTGATCAGTGACATGGTATGAAAGTCCGCCGGAAAGCGGCTCGAAGACTAGACAAGGACAACATGAACCATATTGGATCCAAGACAGCCGCCAGCTCGTACAGAATCATGACTTTGGAAAACATTCCTGGAACGTCTATGTTGAAGCAAATGTAAAGCGTGAAATAGACACTTGCAGGTGAGTAGCACAACAGGACGGTTGAAGTCATCAGTGTCAAAGCTAGAAACCCATGACCGTTACCGCGGCGTACGCCTGGTAGGCGGCAACATAACATTCGATGCTCAATCTGTTTTTCGCCACCTGCACGAACTGACACTGAAGCTTCTAAATCGCTTCTGACCGAAGGTGAAACTGTTGAAGGAGCCCGCTGGCGCCGAGAGGCCATCTTGGTGCCAGTTGCGCCCGCTGGTCTTACTCGAGCTCGATTACGTTGAATAGTCTTGTAGCAGATGATTGGATAAACTGCTACTACAATGACTACAGGTGTGTCCATAATGACCAGCTGGGCGAACCACAACCAAGCTTGAGGAGCGTCGGTGTTGATATTGCAGCCGTTGGTTTCCATTGGTGGACGGTACCACACGGCGTCCAACACCAAGCCTGGTATAACAATGATGTGCAGCGAAATCCACAAGGTGGCAATGACTGCCACAGCGAAACGCTTCTTGTGATAGCGGCGATACGACACCGGAAAGCTCACTGCCCATAGACGGTTTAAAGCGATAGTTCCGTGGGCGATGCACATACTACCAGTCAAAACCCAGCTGGTATATTGGAACATGGTGCACATTGCGTAGCCAAGCCACCATGCAGAGTAAAGTTCGTTGATTAGCTCGATGGAGTAGAAGAATATAGAGACGATGAAGTTTGATGCAAATAGATTAAAAAGGTAGACGGTGAAGGGTGTTATCAATGCGGCGTTTCGGGCGAATACAACTACCATGGCGCCGTTGTTAACAAAGGCGCTGAGCTGGATGAAGAGCGTGAAGGAGGGTGTGAATGTCCAGTTGGGTCCTTCGATGGTGCTGCCGTTCAGTAACGCGGTGACGTTCGTCGTGTTGGTCCGATTGCTGTCCATGGTCAAAGTCACACGTCGCTGGCAGTCATGTATACAGTATCGCTTTCTAGTGACAATAGAACATTCGGTTTTCACTGGAACGTTAGAAAATAATTCCGCAATCCAGTGCGTGATGGGCTGTTGAAAAAATGAACGAGCGGATTGTTCCCTGTCTTTTCGACGCTCAGTGGTCTTCGTGCAACACGTGCTAATCACCGGTTAATTGAGCACGATGTGCAGTGTGGAACCGGCAAACAAATTTAAAATGGTGGTGTGTCGCTATGCGGCCTCTCGAATTACGCGCCACTGGCCGACTTAATTCGAAAAGGCATGAACACTTAATTGGGGCAGTCTCATCTGCCGTCGCCGTCGGCGTGTAATTCCGCCGAGAGCGGAAAAGTAATCTGAACTGCCGAGTGGCCAAGCCTCTAACCCCACCTCACCCGGAAGCAGCAAGGAGAGAAAAGAGGAGCAATACATTCGGCATGTGGCAATAAGAAACACCACAGGTACACGAGCGACGAGATATTACGGTCCACTCCACCAAAATTTCAAATTTCGACCAAAGTGGTCAATAGTACAATCAACTCAGCTTGCACAGAATTTCAAATTCTGTGCAGCGATATTAGGCAAAACATAAGCCGTGGATAACTGCACAGCATAAAACCTATACTTATGCTGTGTAAGCCGAAAACATGACTTGCGAAACAGGTCCATTATGGGCCAGTAAAAATAACGGACGAGGCCCTTTCGCTACGGCGGCACGGGCAGGTGATTTCTGCTACAAATAAAAACCAACATCGAATGCTGGACTGCTGTGTCATATTTGTCAAAGCTTATCATATTTGTTATATCAGTTAAATCTCCATTTTACCGGAACACGCACACCTTCAACAGTTCAAGCTAGTCCAAAGCTTCTCTGGAAGAAAGTTGACAGCAGCGTTTAGACCTGGCAAAAGTGTGATAAAGTGTGGTGTGGTGTTTTTCGGTTTGGTGTTTCTCCACACCGAAATTACTTTTTCGGTGCGAAAGTCGCACTCCTTTTTTTAGTGATGTGCAAATCCCACACCAAACTTTCGGTACACCACACCATACCAAATCGAAAAACCGAAAAATTATTAAGAGCTAGTTTTCAATATTAGTTCGACATCAACAAATCAAACTGCGCCGCACACGGAAACGCAAAAAAATACCAAGATTTTAAACACATTGAAACTTGCACGGTGAAACTATCAAGCGAACTTCTATACTTGGTAACAACCTTGCCAGCGCGAGAAAACCAACGTCCAGATGGTACCGAAGATGCAGATACAGCCATGAAGTCTATTACAATTTCAGATGAAACAGGGAAAACATCACGGCGGGACTTCCACCACAGCAGCACGTCACATTTTGGCTGCGCAGAGCTTCCGAGATAACTGTCGACTTCGTTCTGTTGAGCAGTCAAACCGCTGGTGATTTTTCGCAGGAAAGAATTGCGTAGAGATGCAGGCTGTGAGTTTGTAACAGTGGAACTGTGCGGAATTCCGATACTCTGATCTGAGTAAAGACCGAAGTATTTCTTCAGCACTTCAATGGCTCGCAGCTTCTCTTCCGGGTTCGCGAAGGCATTTGTTTTGACGCATGGATCCAAAAGAAGAGCTACGGTTGCGGCTTCTTGCTGCCAACTATCGGGCTCCACTGACGTCAGCTTGGCTGCCATCTTCGCAGCAGTTCTTTTGATATAGGGTTTCTGCAAATGACTATCATGCACAAACACCAATTTAGTGAATTCGGAAGTTCCCCCTTACCTCGGTTGGATCATCTTGCACAACCTTAAAGAAAAATAATTAACCTGAGAGAAGAGCAACTTCAATTCGGATTTCAATGTATAGCTAGATTGAATTCCGTGAAAAAATAGTTTTGTTCCAATAAAGTAACTTGAGAATCCATGATCCAAAGTGGACACGTGGAACCACATTTGAGGAATTAACGCAGCTCTTCTCTCACTTACCTATTTTTACCTTGAAGTGGTCGTGGAGAGTTGAAAGACACTGCTTGCCGAGGTGAAACGTAGGACAACGTGATGCCGAGCAGTCGTTAGTAGCTTGCTCTAACGGCACCAGGAAACTTATCAGACGGCTCACGTCTTCCCATTCGGAATCTTTGAGCAAATTCTTCTTGAACGCGGTGGTACCATAAGTAGCAGCATACCTTTTCAGATGATGTCCTGCCTCGTAAGCACCGCGCAGCATTGGTAGAGTACTGTTCCATCTTGTCGAGACATCCAAGGGTAATCTGAGGTGCCTGTCTTTGTCCTTGTCCTTCTCTGACTCTTGTAATGCGGTGTACTACCTCTTTGCTTTAGGCTTTCGGACGAATTTCACCATTTAGCGTATTCGGCTTACAATCTTCAGGTCATCTTCGACACCAACTTCAGCTACGTTGTCCGTTACATGGCAGACACATCGTAGACGAAAAAACAAATAGAAAAATCTTTTTTCAGCACATTAGGTCTTAGTTACCAAAGCAAGTTAGTCTTTGAACTTTTCTCGTACGAAACTGGTTCGTGATGTTGTACCTTGTTCTGGTTTTATATCGTTAAAAAAGGCTTTCATGTTAGCAGCCCTATCCATGGTCCAACCGAACGTCTTGTGCGCAATACCGTACTCTCTTAAGATTGCCATGACTTCTTCCTTCAAAGCTTCTCCGAAATGTTCTGCTGGTAAGCTGACAAACCCGAGCAGTAGTTCCTCTAGCTCGAATTCAGAAGTCATCCAGTGTGCAGTGATCCCCATGTATCCTTCCTAGGCTACAGATGTCCATGGGTCTAACGTTAGGGAGATTCTGCCAGGTACGTTAGCCAACTTCCCCCTCACCTAGAAAACAAATTGCACTATGACCAAATGTTAGATGGGTCCAGAGTAAAATTATTTTCAAGCAGTAAAGCTTGCCTTCTGCTTGTACTTCCCGAAATCCGCAACGAGCCAGGCTTTCAATGTGTTCCTACTGGGGACTTCGTATAAAGGATTCAAAGCTCGGGCAGACTCTATGAATTCAGGATAGTCCACAAGAGCGAAGGGTAGATTTCCGCCTGTGATGAGTCGCTTGAGTCGATCATCAAGCGCTTGCTGCACTTTACGGCTCATTTTTGGAACGACGGGCTGAAAGGCTTTCGGGACTGCTGCCGATTGTGAGCTGGTGGAGTTGGCCGCCTTTCCTTCTGCTTTCCCAGTCGGTTCGATGACAACCCTGGTATGAGTTGATAGTACAGAGCTGGAATTGCTGTCCGCGTAAGTCTGCCTGCAGTTACCAAAGCCACACTTGAACTTCTTGGCTCTTTCATCATGCTTCCAGTACTTGTAGACAGGCGCTCGATGTTTCACATCTTTCGCACTCTTCTTGCTCCTGACAGTCGACGTTGGTGAACTTAGAGACGGGGACGGCGAGGCAGCTGGGACAGTATCCATTAGCACATCGGTGTCGGCTATTTCGCCATCATCCCTTTCGCGTCGTGTGCCATCCCTCTCTTCGCTCTCCGCGCGAATTTGCTCCAGCTCTTGGTCCCGCGTTAACCTATTTCGAAACATGCTACCTAGCTGAGTTCAGGGGATATGGGCGAAAGTTCGATAAAGGACAGGAAGGTACACATCCATAGGAAAACAACCCGCATCTATCAGATTATGGGTCTCTGCAGCACGAAATAATCAACACCGTGTGTCAATCAACTACCAAGCGTAGTCGAGGATTTGCGGTAATGGTCTTATTTATTTGTTCTATTATTTAACACCGGTACACCGAAAGTTTTTCGGTTTGGTGTGATGTGGTGTCCTCGAACACCGAAACCGAAGATTCGGTGTAAAACGGACACCACTTTCTTCGGTTTGGTGTTTTTCGCACACCGAAACCGAAACGTGTGGTTTTTTTCGGTGTGGTGTGGTAAAACCACACCATTGCCAGGTCTAGCAGCGTTGAAGCGTTAGAGTAAAACAGCTGATCAGCTGATGGCCACTGTCCATTTCTACGATAATTTTCTACGGTTGAATTTCACTCCGTTACGTCATTTTTCCGATTTCTATTTCTGACTCGCATACAAGTTCTGGTTTGATGCTCGTATACCGATTCGGAATTCCAGCGCTTCGAATCGGGCTTGGCCGGAACGAAACTGAATTCCTGGTTTTCAGGCGGAATCAGGAACTGAGTGGAGAACGGAATGCCGACGCTTACTCAAAGGTGGCCTGAGAACAGTGGAAATATTCCGGAATCAGCACAATCAACCATCACGTCCATCATCCAAAAGCTGAGTCTAGCGCCAATTCCGAC
>BDGG01000018.1:305955-404939 GCA_001949185.1 Ramazzottius varieornatus | reverse complement strand
GGTTTGATGATCGAGATGTCAGAACAAGCATGAACCGCTTGCGAGTTACATGGCCTGCGGCCTGCCTTAGACAGATTCACCGCACATGGGACCACGACGTCTGATAAAGGATCAAATTCTGCTACGTCATGATAGATTTAGCGCTGATATGGGAGTTATGGGCATTACTGTCTGGTCGGCTGGCGGTTCTATCCACCGTTCTCAGCGTTTTTGTCGGGAGGATAAATTGATATATCAAACCCGAATCTAATAAAGACACCCTGAATTATTCTCTGGCACCCTTTCCACCCTGCTGGAGACACCTCTCTCGTCTAGGGTGGAAAGGTGTAAAATCCTATATCAAAAGAGCTCTAGAGTGGAAAAAAAGACACCAAAGACATCTCTAGTGCAGGCGTGTGTCGAAACCGACCATAAATGATCACAAGTAAAATCACAGATGAGATCCCGCTACCGGGGAAGATCTGCTGATAAGATCTTTGATCCTCACTATCTCGTATGCATAGCCCTGTGCGCAGTTGTACGCGTGAATCAATCCCCGAGTTGGGGGAACGCAGTTTACTAATAACAGCTGGGCAATCTATCGAACGAGATCAGGTCAATTTGCAGTAATCAAGTAATCTTGCTGCAGGAGCTTAGGAAAATTATACTTGAATTATGATACGAAAATCGCTGTGCCCGAATTACCTTCGCCACCTCGTACTGTACATTTATACTTGCCTTTCAGGTTTGTCTGAGAGAGTATGCTACATGGTTTCGGGTACAGAAACCCGAATAACCTGAACTAACAAGCGGCGAAAACAAAGCTGGTATTTGCAAAGCATGTGCTCGAACCGAAAGACTGTGCGGTGATCGGCCAATACATCCATGAACTGGAAAAGCCGAAAATTCCGCAAACTCCGTTGCAATAGCGGAACACGTGTTTCCTGAGTGAAACTCTGCCTCAGTATGGTCATTCAAGATATGAAACAGATCTCGAAAATCTTCGTCTTCGCTCTGACCTCTTGATTTTCAGATAGAAGTCGTTATGGTCTTCAGATCGTATCTTCAGCCTCTTGACATAGGTTTTAAGTAACTGTAGCGGCTATCTACCAAATCAACGCAAATCGGGACAGCTAATTCGTCCAAAATAATGGTATTGGAGGGATGCGTTCATCACAAGAAAGAAGTAGGGTCCGCGACGGATCAGAATCATGTGAACCGGGTGAACTGCTGCCTTGCCCGAAATGTGGGTTACAAGGGGGCTGACCTGCAGGCCTTATGTGGCCACGATCTTCTCGTCTCAACTTGTCGGCAAAGACAAACCACATAACGGCAAAAGACTTCGGATCCTATGAGCTCGATCCGGCTAGTAAGAAAAAGCTCACTCCACATAGTGTGTATGAGGCGTATATCCACTGGACGAACAGGTCTCATCAGATCTCCATCGAGTATCCTCGGCCCGAAAAGCCTGATGCTCAACTTGACAAACTGAAGGCCATAAAGTTATCGGCTCTTGAATAATGCGCGACTGATTAGCGCCGATCTCTGTTATCCAGAAGCGACTATCCAATGACATCGCTCGAAACCTTGTAAGTATCAGATAAGAGGAAAAAGTCTGCTCCAGCTGCCTTTGACCCTCCGGCGCCAGTTGCACGTCCTTGCACTGTTACGTTCCTGTAATATAAAAAAATAATCAACGACGGCCTGCAACCTTGAACTCAATCAGAACGAAAACCAACGCATAGACCACTGACACATTGTATGCATACCTCCTGACTGCCCTCGTTTTCATCGGAACAGATGAAAATTTTCGCATTAACCTGACGCACTGGGTGGTCTTCTCAGCTAGATCAGCCTCTCGAAATCAAACATGAAAGGGACCTGATAACAGAGTGGATAGCACAGTAGATCTGGATTCCTGGAGTTTTGAGCTTTTCGTACAAGGGGTTTCCCACATGCAGCCACTCCCCGACGTGTCCACCATTCCAAACTCGTTTTTTCTTTCCCCCTGAGATGTGGCCTTCTGCATTGGGTCCGTATTTTCGGTTTGGAGAAGAATTGGCCGACAGCTGTTTACCCAACACTGTGAAAATTTGGTTGTACACAGAGTAAATGGTAGCATCCACAACGTCAGCTAAAATGTAGTACGCGGAGTAATTTAATAGTGTACAGTTTTAAAATGGTATTATGCGGAGTATGCAGGTAGTGCGGCTATTGCCAAAAGTAGTTCTACGGATAATAACAGAAAGACTAGTTTCTGCTCGGTACGCGTATTCTCCGAAAAACACCTGTTACTATTTCACCTCGCATAGTTTGGCACGGGATCTGCTTCATCGAGGAAATCTTCATAGATGTTTGCGTCTATATCGTCCACAGGACCCAAGATGAAATGAGTGTTTTCCAATTCGCAGGGAGGTAAATCAATATCCGAGTTTTCCGATTCGCAAAGGTACTGCCCAATGACGGCGCAATCCCTCTTGTCCAGTAGATGTCCTTCGTAAATAATTGCTGACGAGGTCAAATCCGTTGACAAGCGCGCAGTGCCCTTTGCTGTTAATCTGAAAGCACACCAAAACCGAAAGTAAGTTCGCTCATCATTGAGCTACTAAAACAAGGTCTTACCGAAATAGTCGACGTGTTGCGCTTGTAAGGTACACATCAACCTCTGCTTGCTGTTCTTCGCTAATCATATTCATTCAGGCTGTTTCGAAGCCATTCGGTCTGTTCAGCTGGATACGGCCACCATGAGTCAAGCGACTCGAGCGTTGTCATGATCTGGCCCACAAAGTCTTTTTGCTTTTCCGAGAACCTTCTGTGACTGAATTTTGGGACAGTCAACTGCAGCCGTGGCACGTAGACCGCAACCGTCCACTTTGTGAATTCGTACCTCCCACCAAAAAAAAAGAGAAGGAAGCTGTCAATGCAAACGAAGGTTTCAATGGACTTCCAGACTTCCTCGAAGGGAGGTGCAGCACCCAGGCCAAACTACATGTGGCTGACGTTGAGCGGATGATCCTCTTGGACAAACGTCAGCTTCTTGATTTGCCTGTTGACTCTCAGCAGCTTGGTCCAGTCGGCCTTCTCATCGCCGTTTCCATCGTCATCATCGTCTCCGTTATCGTCTTTGGAGCCGTTCTTGGCTCTTCCCGGGCTGAACAGAACAAGATGGCTGATGTCATTGCCGAGGCGGCAAGGTTCAGCGCGTTCACATGGGTTAGGTCCTCGGTACGGCGACTCTGTGTCTGGAACCACCAGCACCCCTACACAAGACTTTTGCGCGCGCTCCATCGACTTTTTCCATCTCCGGTCAACCCTTTAAGAAATTAAGGCAAAGTGTGCCTTCCGAGGGCTCAGTCATATGGGGGCTCGAAAAATAGGTTTGATCAGGTCATTGTCCCACGTAATGCACGTTAACGGCAATAGTGACTGGAGGCGTGCTTCACTAGGGAAAACGATCGGCTTATCGAATGCACGGTACCGAGTAAACAGTCTTCCCCACACTAGTGGGGCTAAGTGAGTCGAAATTTCGTCCATCAAGTGTGGTGGCAGTGAACGCCAAAGGTCCTCCGTCAAAGTCATCTCTTGGAGTGCCTCGTAAGTTCGCTTCAGCGATATACCCTGTTGGGGAATAAACCAACAATGGAATCCCGTACATTACAGAACAGCACTCGAGTACTCAAACTCACTTCGTGCTGAAAGCTGATGCTGGAACTTCCAACGCTGTGTGCATATCGGCTTCTGTCCAGAAGGAGACTTCGACAGCCGTGCGTTTCGCGTAGACCACACCTTTCCTGATTCCTCGCAGTACAAAGGCAGGAAAAGGCTCTCCACTTCAGCAAATGACATCCGTCCCGATGCGTGACAAAGAACCAACTTCCATTCCGAGTCGGACGGAGGAGTGATGGCCGAGTCGCCGCCTGCATGATTCCGCACATCTTGCTGGCTGCATGTTTTCTGCACCTTCCTTCGTCAAAGAGTGCGCAAAATGCATACTGTCCGCATACTTTGTCAGTTTAGGGGGACACTCTCCTATGTACCGATACCTTGGGGTTTTCTCGTTTGCAAGTACTTCATGATCGACGTCCATGCCGCAACTCGACATGATCCAAAAATTCTCTGCACTGTTGAGAGATGTAGTTTTCGAGATACAAGCAATGTAAGTACTGTACAAGTCTTTCACTACCTACGTCAGAAATATCTTGTACCTCGATTGATCTACGTGAGCGCGAAAAGAGCTCCGGTAACACTGTTGCGGAGCAGCACGCATTGAAGCTATATTCTGTCGGCAGTCGACATTAATCGTTTCCGCGGAACTGGTCTGCTAACATCCGTTGAAAAGCGTAGACTTGTATTTAAGACACTTTATTTCGTAGTTCGCAGTCATATGAGGACTGTCAAGATAGAACCCTAAATCTTGCGAAAATTGAGAAAAGCTGCATCGAACCTCAAAATGCCGCACACAAAGGAGCCGGCAAAAAAGAGATTGAAATCTTAGAGCCCCTGGGAAGAAAAAAAGCCCTGGATGATACTGTCTTTCCTTTACTGAGCGACTAACTTAGCTCCACATCATTTCGAATTTTTTCGTCTGTTGTTTTTTACCTGTTTACATAGTTTGTTTTGACTTTACATTTTCAAACGTGATTTGTAGTTTCGATGTTCACTGTGGCAGCATTATTTACTTTTTTTTAGAAGTGTGAGTTTTCGAGAATTTCTTCCTCGCACCTGGCTCTCGTCAATATCTTCGGTCTCGTAAGTTCGCGGGTACTTCTGTGAAGCGCGATCGAGAGCTCTTGTACGATAATTCGCATCGTACGATAATTCTACCCTAGGTGCCAAAACACAAAAAACCGGTTCCTGAACAGTTCAGATAAATTCAAGGTTTAGGGTTCTTGACAGTCCTCAATATGTGGCGCATACCGAACGACACAAAAAGTGCAGCTGAATTAACTCATCGCAGAGCTAAAGCAGCCCGCATTACTGTACATGATGCAGACAGGCACAGCAGCTACGCCGCAAAACCATTCAGAGAAAGTCCTTGCTATGCCGACGAATTTCGGTAAAAGTGCCTCGGTCCACTCTGAAGTAACCTTTGGGTTGGAAGCAAAATACGTCCTCGCCTTCTCACACGGTGGTGAGGGAAAGTTCGAATCATCCAACTTCTGGATAAGATGTCCAATAACGCAGTAGCTCTAATCTTTATTGGAAAGACAATATTCCGTTCTCAAACAGCGAGAAGATAGCGAAACAAAAACAAACGCAGTAGCTTGTCCAAAACATATCTTCCGAAAGACATCTCAGTCGAGTTGGCAATGTTGGTCGACTGCTCTCGCCCTTCTGTACTTACTCTGTGACGATGGCAAAAGAAAAGCACGATGTTATATCTCAACATACCACAGTGGCTAAGGAACTGCAGAAGACTCACCTCAGCTCTTTCGGGCTTTGCACCTGAGCCAGCTGAACATTTACTACTGTCGACCATTCTCCCCTGTTCCAAGTCAAGCTGAAGTAAGTTTGTACGAAGCCATTCCGTTTGCTCTGAAGGATACGGCCACCACAAACGGTAGAAGTCGATTGTGGTCGTAATGGCTTTCTTCCTTGAGTTCATACGGTCATCCACCTTCGGTGCGATTAGAGTCCCTCTGGAGAGATTAATTTCCGCGTACACTGTACCACCATGAACTCCAGTACGGTAAACTACCTCGTCAACTTGGAACGGCTTATACCCTGCAAACTTCTCAAATAGTACATGTTCCCAATTCGCCTATTTGGACTCAAATGACGAAACAGCCGCGGTTGCTGACTGGCTTGCATCCCATCTTGCGTCAGACAAACACAAGCAGATTTCGTGCCCGCGGCAAAATTCTCCGCTCAATGGAAGAAATTAAACCGTTTAAAATGGATGTTGGACCGAACCAGATGGATACAGCCAGTGAAATTTGCGCATACAGCAAGAATAATTCTGATTGGCTGAACGGTGACTAAACTACGGCTGCAGTACCACTCCCAATTTAACGGTTAATTTTGTCGTACACCGTAGCGATAGCGGATACCCGCTGGCGAAGCTCAAACGGAGAACACGGTGTAGGCGGTCTAGGTTTGGGTGACGGGTCGCTTTGCGGTGCGACAAGGCATCCTAAATTTTCGAAAATGCAGTTTTTGAGCCACAATTGTAAGAGTGATTTCGACGATTCTTTCTCGCGTCTTTTCTTCGCTATCGATCGTGGAACTGGCTATGTTCTGTCATCTTTGGCTTTTGAATAGCCTATTGCACCCAGCAGCTGATGTCCAGATCGTTTCTGTTCTACATGAACTGATCGTTGTACTGGTTGGTCTACACCTTGTTGTCTGCTGCGACTTCCTGGTTGGTTGCGTTCGCCTACAAGAGCACCAAGTTCGGCCTCAAGCATCGCATTGCCCAGAAACGCGAGGAGGGAATTGCTCGGGAGATCAGCAAGCAACTGCAGGATGACCCGAAGGTAACCAAGAAGGAGGACGAACGCGTCGCAAACTGAAGCCACCGCTTATTCATTCTTCTGAACAACTTGTTGTATCTCTTTAGCACTGTGGTTTTGTCCTTGTTCATCTTGCGAATGAATTATGGCTTGCCTTCCTTCCGTTGCTTCCGTTGCTACTGGGACCAAGTAAACTGGTATTTTACGGAGACGATAATTTTATTCCAGTGGACTGCTGAACATTTTGACTCCCGATGAAAGTTTACAGAGCTCAGCCCCCAGAAGAATTTTCCGTGAGTTGTCAACCATGAGAAAGCTTGAAGAAATTTTCCCGAGAAAGGGCTTTGCGGGAGACACTGTAATTTGTGGGAAAAGCTGTTGGGCCGGAGGTATTGAGCTGCCTTATCACCGTGAGTTTTTATCGGGATGAAGATATTCCGCTGACACGCCAGAGCACCTTTTTCAATTTCTGTGTAAACTTGGTTAAGTTGACAAGCCATGACGCAGTCACTTTGATTTAGCACGGAAAGTTGAGGGCAAGCGCGCTGCATTGACTTCTTGGCAAGTAACTAAATCAAGCGCCTCAGGTCAGGATAGAAGCCGAACTACGCCAGGAGAGCAGAAGCATTCAATTAAGAACATGAACTGACTGTCTTCTGACACACGCTACATGAAATTCCGTTAAGTATTTTCAGAAGGTGCTTGCCGGGAGCCAATGGTAAGAACATTTTTTCGCTATAATAGTGGGATAGGGGGCAGGTCTGGAATTTTTCTGGTTTTCTTGCTGTTGCGTTGCTAGCTCTTGACGACTTGTTTATTCTTGGTGTCGTCCACCCTTGTACTGGATTTTCAAGTGGGTGATGGTGAACTTGCCTGACCGACCTCTTACTTGCTCAGTTGAATTCCAATGTTTGCAGTATCTGAATATGGACGGGGTATCGTACCCTTACATAGATTTAGCTTGACCTCTAGTTCGATTAGATGTCCGAGGCAACAAACCGGCATTGTTCGGTATCAGCACAGGAAAAGTTCGTACCAAAGACCTAAATTCATACCCATGGACTGTAATCATTCTAGAGCTGAGAATAGTGGGTCCAGAACTAACTGCACCTTCGTGAGTCGGCTTTGGTGCTGGTTTTGCTCTGTCACGAGGTGAACACAACGAAGTGGCCCCAACAAATGGGTACTGTCAAGTAGAAACCCTAAATCATGCGAAAATTCCGAAATGTGCTTTTCTTAGCCTATCTTGTAGAAAAAAAACAAAAACATCGAACTCCAAAATGCCGCAAAAAGCCGCACACAAAGAAGCCGGCAAAAAAAAGTTGAAATTTCGTCGCCCTTGGGAAGAAAAAAAAACCCCTGAATGACACTGTTTTTCCCTAAAATTATGCAAATGTGGAGATTTTTTTCCGGCTCTTCAAAAGCGAAGATCAAGGTGTAAAGCTCCGTCACTGCGCTGTCGAAGGGGACGCAGAGAAAGAGCTGGTCCTCGAATACAATCACAAAAAGAGAGTAAAGAAGGACACTCAGGCAGAACGTCAAAAGCGCGTAGACGAGAGGCCTACCCCGAGAGAGCTCCGCGTTGCAGGTCTTGACGAGATCCGCAAGAACCAACTCATCGACGAGATTACCCAGTTCGTATCCTCTGGCAAGCAAGAAGAACGGATCGCTCACGTTAAGTCAATGTACAAAGAGCCGATGGACGAAGATTCGGAAAACGAAAGCAATGGGGGACTCGACGAGGAATAATTACAAATGTATTACCTCAACTCCTCACTGTCACACTTCAACCTTTTATGGTATTTTGTGCCTGTTTTGTAAGTTCCTATCTCATTTGCGTTTTCAAACGTGATCGCAATTCTAGTGTTCAGTTTCAAAGCATATTTCAGTTCTATTTTCTCACCCTTGGTTGCCCCGTCAATATCTTCCGTCTCATAATTCCGATAAAATTTCTGTAAAGCGCGATAAAAAGCTCTTGAGCTGCTCTATCGCATCGTACAGGAACCCTCAGATCGCCCTCAGGTGCCCAGACACAAAAAGTCGATTCCTGAACAGTTGGAAAAAATTCATGATTTAGGGTTTCTACTTGACACTACCCAAATGGGTAGCGTCAAACAGAAACCCTACATCTAGAATTTATTCAAACTTTCAAGAATTGTTTTTTATTGTGTTTGCGGCATTTTCAGGTTCGATGAGGTTGTACTTTCTCCACAAGATGGGATAAGAAAAGCAGTTTTCGAAATTACTGCAAGATTTAGAGCTTCTGTTTGACGGAACAGACATCGGTTCGGTCACCCATATACAGTGGCCAAAGCCTGGCTGAAGCGACACATTAGCTGGGTGAAATTGAATGGTCTCAGTCAATCAATGCTGTGCTAGGTTTGCTGTCTAACTATATGGTGTCAACTTCTGTACCGTAATGTGAATTCTCCGTTCTGCTGCCGCCTCCTGGCACACGAAATTTGTTTCATAAGTGTACCATGGAGTGCGCAGGAAGCTCGTAGAAAGACTAACAAGCTAAGATAGAGTCGCACGCCTCATGACATGTTGCATACGAGCTATGTTTAGCTTCAGAGGTTTGATAGCATGACTGCTGCCACTATCCTTGATCCGGCTTCTGCGATATCTTATCTGTTACACTCAGTGCCATGGGTCATCGTCAGGCCCGCTTGTTTCCGCTATTTCTGGTGAAGCTCAAGGACGGGAGTTTCAAATCGCTTGAAACTTTACGTACAGTTAGTTCAAACTATTTCCCATCTAGGAATGTTAAGACAAAGCAGGAAAGCTAAACTGGGAAAGAGAAAAATTTTTTTTTTCCAAATAGCTCTGAAAATTAGCCACCTAGGAAATCTTCTATTACCTCCCGATAAAAATTATTTTCACAAAACTTTCTCGTTACGCGCCGGTATCTCAATACTTCGTTGGAAAGCCCCGGTTTTCTTTCAGCTTCTGAAGTCGGTTTGGAATGGATCGGACCAACTTTGCGCAGATTGCCGGATCCATCCCATACCAAATTTTCTTGACGGTTCCTTCCAGCTCTTCCAGGTTCGAAGGATGTCTTTCTTTCAGCTGTCGCTTGACTTCAGACCACAAATGCTCGATAGGGTTGAGGTCCAGTGAATAGGGAGCCCACTCCAACACTTTAAGCTTCTTTTCAACGATCCAATCTCGGGCAACGAAGGAAGTATGTTTGGGATCGTTGTCGTGCTGGTAATGCCATCCCTTCTTCAAATTCAGTTTTTTCGCCGACTGTAGCACGTTCTTGTCCATAATGTCTCGATACATGGGCCCATTCATATTTCCATTGATTACAGCCAAATTTCCCACACCTTTTGCGCTGAAACATCCCCAAAACATCAGCCGACCGCCGCCATGCTTTACTGTTGGTACCGTGCAACTTGGCGCACATTCCTCACCCGGCTTTCTCCACACTCTCACCATTCCGTCCGACCCGAACAAGTTGATTTTGGTCTCGTCCGACCACAGCACGTTATCCCAAAACGTTTGTGGCTTTGTCCCGTACCGCATGACGAATTTCAGACGCTTCATTCTGCTGGCATAGCTCACGAAGGGTCTCTTTCGAGCTACTCTTCCAAACATACCTCGTTCATGGATCCGGCGCCTGATTGTCGTCTTTGAAATGTCGACGGAATGATCAGCCTTGATCTCTGCTTGAATCTTACTTGCAGAAATACGTCGATCCTTCTGCGCTTTACGCACAATGGTCCGATCAATAATAGCAGTGGTCTTCCGAATCGGTCCCGGCCGCCGTTTCACCTCCGCTGATCCAGTCTTCTCGAACTTTTCGATCATACTTCGAACTGTACTTCTTGGAAGACATGCTCGACGAGCTGGTTCACTGGCTCCCACGTTATTCCGATGGTGGTAAATCAAGTTTTCGAATTTCAAGAGGGTGTTCAGATCTCGGGGGAGACATTTCTAACGATTTTTTGCTAAAGTTTGAGAGAAAGAAATCGACTGTTCCAAACGCGTTAAAACACGTTCCGTACATCCTAATACATGCAGAAAAAATTTCACGTTGGGCAGACTTGTGGTCACTATATTATTGATTTTTGTATTTCCGATGACGGTGAAGATGGGTATTACCGATTCTGACAGTTTTTGGGTCTCCAAAGCAAAGCTACTGTTTTACTTGAATCTTTGGTTCTAATGTATATGCATCATGAAGAATGTTTTGCGAGTCAGGGGAAAAAACAATTTTGCATATCCGTCCGGAGGATCGGAACTGACACCAAGAATGGTGAAAATAAGCTGGCCTGACGATGACCCATGGCGCTGACTGTAGATTACTGAGTTCAGCTAATTCCTCCTGTGTTACTCGCGTGCACCTCCTGCTTTTGCAGAAGACACTCATGCTTTGGCACACTGCATCGGCCTCCAAAGGCTCAGTCGATCGTGACATAAATCCACCCTGCGCTTGTTCTTGTACCAAATGTTGATCAATAGTGCAGCGGATACATTGGTACACCTCTACGCGGATAACAACTGCGTTGAAACAGCAAGAAGATTGGTTCATCAGCGTAAGCGTTTTGGATCGCCGTCTTCCCTAAAGACCATCTGCATGTTGGCGCTCAGTTGTTCCGTAGGAGCAGTTGTTCTCCTGCAGTCTCTCAATCGTCCGAAAAAGCGATCTTTGCAGATAACTTACACAAAGACGGTAGAAGAGTTTATCGCAGAAGTATCACATATCCAACCTCAACACTTCGACATGGGTCGTGCCAGTCGTGTGGAAACTGAAAGTCTAAGTTATACGAAACCTGACTTCCAGCTGGTGCTGTTTTGTACCAGCTGGAACAGTGTAGCTTCTTACACACTGGAGCCGGCTTAGTATGGCTCGAAGAGAGAAGCTGGTACGTTTGAATGCGTGTTCACTTGTTGCGAAGTCTTGAACACCGACGGAAGGAGAGAGTTCCTTTCTTAATGAGAGAACAGATGTACAGCATCTGTTATACTGTAACGAGAGAAGCTAGCAATATTCAAAAGAAGATGACAACTGTCATTAGGAGTACAGAAGTAGCCTACAAAAGTACCGGCTGCAACAGTACCGGCTGCAACAGTACCGGCTGCAACAGTACCGGCTGCAACAGTACCGGCTGCAACAGTACCGGCTGCAACAGTACCGGCTGCAACAGTACCGGCTGCAACAGTACCGGCTGCAACAGTACCGGCTGCAACAGTACCGGCTGCAACAGTACCGGCTGCAACAGTACCGGCTGCAACAGTACCGGCTGCAACAGTACCGGCTGCAACAGTACCAGCTGCAACAGTACCGGCTGCAACAGTACCAGCTGCAACAGTACCGGCTGCAACAGTACCAGCTGCAACAGTACCAGCTGCAACAGTACCAGCTGCAACAGTACCAGCTGCAACAGTACCAGCTGCAACAGTACCAGCTGCAACAGTACCAGCTGCAACAGTACCGGCTGCAACAGTACCAGCTGCAACAGTACCAGCTGCAACAGTACCAGCTGCAACAGTACCAGCTGCAACAGTACCAGCTGCAACAGTACCAGCTGCAACAGTACCAGCTGCAACAGTACCAGCTGCAACAGTACCAGCTGCAACAGTACCGGCTGCAACAGTACCAGCTGCAACAGTACCAGCTGGAAGTCAGGTTTCGTATGTGTAGTTTCGGCCATTGTAGAACTGAGCGAAAAGTGTAACTTTTGAGTTTCCGTACGGTTGGCATGCGTTTCGGCACTTGGGCCTGCAGTCTATGCGTGATTCGTTCTCACCGACTGGATAAAATACCGCGCTCAAGGACAGGGCCAAGTTTCGGAAACACGGCCCGATCAATGCCTTAACATGCGCTCCGAAAAATTTGCCGACCCCTCAAGCCTTCGAGGTGAACCACTGTGTCGACGGATCATCGCAGAAGCGGATACGCGGCTAGCAGGGCATAGGATCTTAAGAACGCGCCGTATCAAAGGCCATAAGGTAAATGTTTCTTTTGTCCTGTTGGGTCCGAGATGTAGTTTAATGCTTCTTGAACTTCGGGAATTTCTTCATAGCAGGCGTGTGCTGTACGCGTCGTCACATCCGTATTCCGTAACTCTTCGCGTATTGTGACGTTAGTTCGCGAAGTTCAAGAAGCATTACAGTACGGTACTTCCGAACCAGCGGCGTCTGGTTTCCTGAAAGATATCGGAAGAAGCATGACAGACCACACGAAGGAAGAGAGATCATCTGAATCTTTACGCCGCGTGTCAGCATTGATATACAGCGGGGTAATGCGGCATGCGTTTTGGGTACTTTTTCTTTCTCTCGCCGTCTGAAAGAGGTTTTATATGTCCTAGGTGTAGATAGTGAGATAGACTAGCGTCTATCGCTGGCAAACTTTCGGTCCTATGTGGGAGCTGGAAAATTTTAACATAGTAAACTTCGTTGAAGGCTGTATTTCATTGTTAGCAGCCGGAGATATAAACTGGAAGAGAATGCACGTTTACTACTTTTCTCGTTACCAGCCTCATTCGGTAGCTTTCTGCCACTGGTTTTGCAACGAAGCTATGCCTCTCGAGTTTTTCTCCTCGGTGTTTAGCTTTAGGTGCCAGCCAAACTGATCAATCAATCGAATCGCTGCCGCTTTCGGCCGGGGACCGGAGATATTTTCCATGCTCGTAATTAGGCCAAGCGCTTGTACAGAACCAAGATCTCACGAATTATTCCTGGTACCGCTCTGAACGCGCGGTGAGCTAAACACCGAAATTTTGTCCAGGCCGGTAACTAGGTCAGGCGCTTGTACTAATCGTCTAACTCAATTAGCAGACGCAGACGCAGACGGCATCAAGAACGCGGCAGTCGGGCTAATCAGCGATTAGCTGTCAATCAGCCGAACATTTACGTGATACACCGGAAACGGTAATGCTGATGTCCCGTTGGTTACTTGATCATCTGGATCGGGTGTGGCCACATTCGACAGATTGACGGCTGATCGCTGATCAGCCCGACTGCCGCGTTCTCGCTACCCGGGACTGATTCACGCGTACGACTCCGTAAAGGGCCGTACATTATGGGTATTAGAGATCCTATCAGCTGATCTTCTCCGGTAGCGGGATGACCAAGAGCTGATCTCAACTTTCTGTAACGGCCATTCGGTCCCCACGAGTTAAACATAAATTATGACCGTTTCACAAGATTGTCATCCACCATTTCGGTCTTTGATGGTGATGTTCGTCCAAGTACTGTACGTGGAAGTGTAGAAAATGTCGACGACCCTGGTAAGTTTACTCACCATACTTTCGTGTCAGTGGGCAGTTGTACCTGGTAGCTTACTGTCACCTCGTAAAACTCGCTCTCTTCGAACAAGTACGAGGAACGTACCCTGGAGGGAGCACCAAGTGTCCCTTTCACGGACCCGAGATTAACTCCACCTGTACCATGACGCCAGGTGTGAGTTTCACGAGACAATACAGTAATTTTATACGCCCCGGCAGAGATAGACTTCGTCACCTGCACTAGCGCTCTACTGGTCCAGGAAGAGTGCCGCCAAAGCGAAGACGCGTCCAACTCAAATGCGTCCCAATGATACAACCCTAACAGGCCAAGTGACTACCACTCAAAACAAGTTCTATGGGAAAAATCAATCCATGTCTTTTCCGTCCAATCCTTCACACTTTTCGTAAACTTTTTCAAGCTCTTTCCACCGATCGAGATACAGAAAATTCAAATCGGCTGAAAGATAGTTTGGCAAATTTCGTCAGTATGACTTCCGGTAGGGAAGACAGGTTGTCCCGAACAAAACTTTATCTTCAAGACTCGATATCCAGTTATCACGCCCGGATTGAATGCTAGCGCACTTAAGCTTCTCTGGATCATCATTTGAAGCCAGAAAACATCACAGAAACGCCAAACCGCTTTGACAAGTGCAGTATAACGGTCATTTTGACCGGGAAATCTCCCTGTATGGCGATAATTGTTGCTCTTGTCCTGAACTGTAAATTCACGCTGCTGACCACTTTATCTCTAGCTCAGTCTCTGTTTGACTATTTTCAGTAAGCTAGTTTGGAAGTTTAGCGAAAACCGGGCCGAGATCGCCCTGATATTATTGGTAGTACTCACTTGGCCCGTTCGAGCTGTACAACTCCTCAATCATTTTCGAACAACTCTCTTTCGGTTTGTCGAAAACGGTCTCGCTGGCATAATCTATCAATTTTCAGATTCCGGGGAGAAACCCTTATGGCTGCCGTAATATTCCACCACTTCGAGGAACATCCAGCCGTATATCGTTTACCAGGGCAGAAGCTACGACATGCCAGCGCGTTATTACCTCCAGCATTGTCAGCCTGTGCGGGATAGATATCGAGCTTCTGCTTGAGAGCTGGGACATGATAACAGTCATTCAATGTAGACCATAATAAAAGCTCCGTATTTTATTCCGCAGCCCTGTGATCGTCTTTGCTATAGGCTTTCCCCTGGGAAGTTTTCTCTTCAACCAACGACTGTCGACCACTGACATAAGATGCTGGGTCGGACAGATTTTGGCCGGTTTGGTCAACATGCAAATCAGAGCCATCATGTCCGCAAAAGTGAATTGTGATGGCGTCGTAATCTGTCTTAGCCGTTTCCAACGGTGCGTCTTGAAAATTTATGGATTCGATTCCCAAGGACCGCCGGATTCAAATCTGACACTAATAAGAGCTCAACCCGCTGAAAACCCACATTGTGGAAACAGACATAGTCCGCTGTGGGACGGCGCGTGCGAATAGAGCAGGCTGGCGTAAATGCGTCTTCGAGTACGGGTGCATACTGTTTCACTTAGTCACGTGTTCGACATCCATATGGAAACACCAGCTCCACGATCCAAAAGCTTTCACTGTGAACCAGACCTTTTGAGAAACGTTAAGTCCTTATGGAAACCATCCATTCCGCAGCACTGACCCCAAGAACTCAGACGTTCTCATTCACACTGTCTTCGGCTGGAAGCATCAGCTCGACCGTTTCTGGAAAACATGCACAATTTTCTCGTCTTCAAGACTGATAAAGTTGACTGGAGATCTACGTCCATTATGGAAGATTTGGATCGAGCTGCGTTGCAAGAACGCCGATTCATAGGTTTTGAGCTGTCAGGTGAATTCCACTCAGGACAACCTGGTGTGTATGTGCACAGCTCCATAGATATCGCCACGAGGACACCGATCGCAGTGAACAGACATTTTGACGATACGGACAAGGAGAAGCAGAATGCTCAAGTAAATGTTGTTAAACATCTGGGATTTCAGCGCGAATTGCCGAGTAAGATTGATTTGCCAATTCCATAGTATTTCGTCATTAAGGAGTTGTGCGCTGTTAAGTTTACCCTATAATTTTCACCTTTGCCACAATAAGTACCCACCATTATCGTTCCCAACAAAGAGAATATTGAAACACATCGATATCACTTTGTAGATCCCACTCAGAAGATGGCGGTACAGACTTCACCTTCCCCCGAAGAGTTTCAAAAATGGAGCAAACACCTGCTTCTCGGTATTCAGTATCTCCATGAAAAGGAAATCGTTCATAAAGACACCGCCAGCTGTAAACTCTTTTTATCCTGTATAAAGCGAGAGGAAAGTATCCTTAGAATAGGCGACTTCGACAGAAGCCAGCGACTACAGTCACATGATACCCTGCCAAACGGAGTAACATTCGGTGGATCAATTAACACCATGGCACCTCAGATGCTGGCTAAACACGGCTTTGGATCAACAGACCTTCACGTGGGCAGAAAATCTGATATATTTAGCGTCGGTTGGGTCGTTACTGAAATGATGCAGAGCACACTTATGTTCCCTGTCCTGCTCGAAGATGATTACGGTTCTGTTGCATCCCTTTTTGCAGAATATATTCTTCAGGGCGGGCGTGCTGCACCGCCGGTGAACTGTTGTGCTGAAATAAAGGAGTTGCTCGACAGCTGCCTGCAGAAAGACCCGGACAAACGACGTGAAGCCTGCGAGCTTCTGGAATTGTCTTTCTTCAGAGTAAAACCCCAGGTTTTACGGTGGATGCGCAGAGTAGGGACGCCCAGTTAGGTGAAGCTACTGTTCCACCATGCACATGTTTTTCTGTCTGATAACCCGACTGTGGTTAAGCAGTCATTCTATCTCGGCCGTGGTGACCGTTCTGTCAACGGTCTTGAAAATTGATACAGATCTTAGGCTAGCTCTTTCTTATGAACCTGATCTCAGTACATATTTAGGAGCTCACCTGGTGCGCTCTAAAGCTTCGCCATCCCTAGACGTCCAGTTTCTTCCTGTATCTGATTTAGTTTTGGCTCCAGTATTTTTTATCATATCAATAAAATACTCGTTTACAAGCTGTGCGCTCGCCTTCGGTTCGCTCGCAGCTTGCTGTGTTGGAGGAAAAGATACCGTTCAAAGGTGGCAACTTGTTTTATCTCCTAAGCAAATACCGGTAGCTGACTTTTTGCAATGAGCGATGAACAAAATCGCAGCATCATCATCCTCCGAAGTGTGAGGAGCTTAGTAGAGCACAGAATGTGGCCGCATGTGCTGTACTGTACTGCAACTGTGCTGAAGCACAGCTGCAGTTCGCAAATCGACGAAACTTGTGCAGAACAGCACAGCACAGCATGCAGCAGGAAGCTGAAGACAGCAGCGCAGATCCACGTAGCGAAAGTCAACAAAAATTGGAGCTTCTGGGTATTCGAACTTCAGGCATCTGAGTGTTGCTGGATTGGAGGGCCACGAATACCAGGTTTACCACCAATTTTGCCGACAAAACCATAAATACGTCAGTACGGCAGCGTACAGCGCAGTTTCACCAGGTCAATGCATCTGCAGTGCAGCGCCACTGGGCATGAAAGTTTTGCAGCACAGCGCAGCGAACTTCGACCTGGTAATGTGCGCAGTACTTTTGGACCTGCGGCCCAGTGCGAAAGTCACGGGGGAACGGAGGCCGAAATTAAGAAGGGCTGGTAAGTTTACTAAGCTGGATCTGCGCACAACAGCATACATCTATTTTCACTTCGCCCCTAAAATCAACAGCTATCTGTAAAAGGCTTCCCACTGTTGCTTTTTTTGGATAAAACGCAGAAATTTGAGGGAAAGGATATTGAGGAAGGAAATTTCTATAAGGTCCTGGTTGTGCATGTAAGCATAATGCGGTATCTGAGCAAACTGTAGTATCTGTTATGGGAGGTAAACACTTTTAACACCCTGAAGACCAAGCTTTTTGTGCCGGCAGATCACCATCGTACTCACTTTGAGCACAGAACTTTGACTGGAGGAAGAGGGAAGGCGTACCCCAAATTAACCAATGGACAACTTCAGAATTTCGAAATTGTTGAGATTGACAGGCCGCAAAGGCCAACTTGGGAAAAGTAGTCCTGGCCGTTTTGATTTTTTTCTGGACGCACCGATGACACCAAGTTTGTCCCAAGCCTTGTATCGGTAGAGGAAGCTCTCCTCAATGTTTCAATTTTTTTCTAAACAGATGGTAGGTATGTATCTCGAGCAAAGACATGAAACCTAAAACACCCCCGAAACTGCCCGAAATCGTAAGGGTTTTTCCAGCCTGCGGAAGATGTACTGACCAGTGGTCATCAGCTCCGTTTCGGTGATAAGACCGCAGACCAGGCAAAGAAAAAAAGTTTGATTCAAACCGGGCAAAATGGAAGTTATGGGGAGCGAAAAATTGCCGTATTGTACTCACAATGAGTACGGTGGTAATCAGGGTATTAAAGTGACCTCCAAGTTTGCTTACCCCCACACAGAACACTGCGTTCTTTTGCTATGCAATTATGGCCCGTAACAACAGAAAGGCACAAGTCTTTAACTATCATAAAAAATACAAATGGGATTTCAATGCGGCCCAAAGCAAGAAATGATGTCGATAGGTAGGTCTGCAGGCCACAACCCATCAGTGCAAAAAATTTGGAAGATGTTTGACTAGAGATTTTCGAGAACACTAACGAACAAGAGTTTAGGACTTGACATTAGTTATAATTCAGATATTGCAACGCTTTGGAACGTTCAGTAGCTAGGACATTGCCGGTGACCCCGATCATTCAACTGAAATCAACACGTAGCCATACACGACAGATTCATTTCCGAAGCAACATCATCTCCGAAGTACGTCACAAGAAAAACGGCGTAATCCGGCTACGAGGAGCAAGGTCTTACTTTGCTCACCATACGTTACGAGCTTTGCCCAGGTTTCTTGAGCCTTGTAACGTACGTGAGCGAAGTAAAGACCTCGCTCCTTGCACAGCTGTTTTGGGGTTGTGATTGGGGGGTCATTCGTATCGAGGCACCTGTCACACCTGCCTACCTTCTTTTGGCTTTGCGAGACAGGGAAAAGTTTCTTCTAAAGCTTCCAGTCGGTTTGAGGAAGAGAGATGGCCAAAGCACGTTACGGAGTAACCGACGTACAGCAAGCACCGCGATGCTTTGGCGCCTTCGACTCTGGCGGATTTTCCTGAAATGTGTGCGTTCTGCTTTCAGCCATAGGAGGTTGCAAACTGACCATCACTAACCGCGGCCCCAACGACGACTGGGATCCGTGGGACAACATCAGGCATATCGTCTGGATTCAGGTACTTACCAAACGGAAATCGATACTGTATCACGTGACATGTGGCGCCCTCTACGAACTCGTACGCCATTTAGTGAATCCCCAGTGCACTATACATAACTTCGTTACATACCTTCTGCACTGTGGTGAATCTTTACCCGCCTTATTTTAGTGCTGTCCGGCAGTTATCGGTGAGACGTCTCGGAAATCAGTCCGATACTACTGTAGATGGACCTACTTACCATCAACCATCTGATTACCCGCTCCAGTTTACAGAATACAAAAAGAACGAAATACTCCATGCACGTCATATGAACAGCGAGCACACTCCAACCTCTTCTATTCACAGAATATTCGCTGTACAATTTGCAAGGACGTACTGTTTTGTCATGTGTTTATCGTGGTATTCGAAAAATGATGTTTTAGAAGGAAGCAAGCAGGAAAAATGGTACTTGAAATTGTCTGAAACTTTTCGGCGCAAAAACCTCCTGTTTCCTGGATACAAGAACATTTTTTTCATCTGTGCACAGAGCTGCAGTGGCCGCTGAGAACTTGACTCTTCAGCAAATACACAGTGGCATTCAAGCGCTCAGCGAAGAATGTGCGGATGGCCGCCGACTGAGCAAACAAGGCGATAAGAAGAGAATGAATAGTCAGCCAACAATAGACCTGTTGCTTTGGCAATGTTGCTCCATTGCGCTTACAAGAGCGTCAAACTCGTCAATCCACCCACTTCAGCTTCTGTCCCTGCAATATGGATGATCCATCACCGAACACATTTGACACCTCCGAATAGCTACGAGACGTGAAGAAATGCAGCCCCTTTATTTCATACCCGAAGCTCACTGACGTTCGATGAAGGAGCATACATTTGATCACGATGGAATTAGATCGGCTTGAAATTTTATTGCAAGTGCAGTGCGAACAATTCAGCGAGCCCAGTAGATTAAAATATGGAGCGAATTCCATCAATCGTTCTGAGCGGCAGTTTCCCGCCATGTCAGCACTGTCTATATTTACGTACATTACTGGGCGCCATTCTGGCGGCGGAAACTACCGCGCGAACCGGTGTTCGGCACAGAGGAATTACGAAGTTGTGATTGCTGAGTTCTGGCATGCAGTAAACTTCGTGATAAAAATAGGTGAAAAAACCATGTGCATGCTACTGCACATATTCCACTATACAGTGAAGAATGTTGCCAACGATTACCCGGACGCATTTCACGGTTTTTTCCGTCAATCAATTTGTAATCTTGCTCAACAACCTTCTCCGACGAGCAAAGTTATGCCGCACTGTATCCTGGATTTTAAGCTTCCTTGCCTAAAATCAGAGCACATTGCGCAACCGGGAAACTTTGCCACGCCTTCTCGTACGAGGAGATTTTGCCCATCGCTCCAGTCTTGTTTCACAAATTAAAACGGCAGAAAGGTAGAGGAGAGTTTTCTCTATTGACTGGGACAGACTAGGCTGGCAGAAAAAGATCCTGGAAGACACAGCAGGAAGCGGAAGTGATGTCAGAATCTGGGCGGAACATGGGCATCAGCAAAGTTCACTGCAGCATCAGTCAAGTGATTTGATTGTCTGCTGGTTGATTCGCTATTTGATTGATCTGAAACACTATGATATGGGTAAAAGAGCAGCTGATCACTAAAATTTTGACTGTTATGTCAAACTCCGCCCCCTTTTCTCGTCTGCTCTTTTCCAGTCATCACAGACATGGACGCTGTTAAACCCTTGAACATCTTTGGGGTATGGACTATAAACAGGCTTTTCAACCGAGCGACTTTTCAAGTGACATGGACAAGCTGCTAACGGCACTTATCAAAGGTGCGGTAGGCTTATCGATAAGGTCCACACCAGAATCCATGTCTGCGATGACTGGAAAAGAGCAGACGAGAAAAGGGGGCGGAGTTTGACATAACAGTCAAAATTTTAGTGATCAGCTGCTCTTTTACCCATATCATAGTGTTTCAGATCAATCAAATAGCGAATCAACCAGCAGACAATCAAATCACTTGACTGATGCTGCAGTGAACTTTGCTGATGCCCATGTTCCGCCCAGATTCTGACGTCACTTCCGCTTCCTGCTGTGTCTTCCAGGATCTTTTTCTGCCAGCCTAGTCTGTCCCAGTCAATAGAGAAAACTCTCCTCTACCTTTCTGCCGTTTTAGTTTGTGAAAGAAGACTGGAGCGATGGCAGAATCCCCTCGTTAGCGCCTTGGTCAGGGTTCCGGCGTTAGCGTCACTGCTTGTCAGTGTGAGTACTCGAGTACTGTGTGGAACAGCTGTGCCGGTAACGGTCTTAGCGACAGCAGCAGCTTTCCCCAAACTGAACAAATTGCTGGCGCAACACTGCAGCTGTAGTCTACCGGTGCTACAGAACACGGGCTTGACACAGTGAAGGATAGATTGCGCCATTAGTCGCACAGAGCCGGAGGTTATCATCGCTCACTTCGGCGTCTTTTGTGTCGGTGTCAGCTGGACTTCTTCACGCTTCGACCTGTCTCCATTACAGCGAGCATTCGCGGCGCAACAGTAGCTCTAGGTGTTGTAATTGCTTCATCCGGAAAGAAGCATGGCGCTGCACGGGGAAGGCGCCGGCAGCAAGAAGTTCGCCGTCGTCCTGCTCGTCTTCCAGATCCTCTTCATCGTCCTTTTCGGCATCTTTGGCAAATACCATTTAGATGCCGCACCGCCCAAACAGGCTGAAACGACAACCATCACCAGCTCAGGAGTGCGGCTGGCTGCAAGCACCAGCAAAGCCCCCTATGAACCGGATCATGCTGTCCGCGATTACTACCCGAGTACGTGTCGCAAAATTTGTCTTGTCTTCTCCTGGCTTTTCAAAAATTTGCTCAGACAAATGCCGCTTCAGTTTCGTTAGGGTACTTTTGTAATTCCGGTATATCGGTCATCATTACAGTCATTAATCAGTATCAGCAGAACTGTAAGAAAAATTGTGTGATGTTTTCAACGGCAAGGAATGTGAAAGGTTTGGTCCCACAGTAAGTTTATTTGACTTTCTTTTTTGCAGTGTTCCAAGATGTGCACGTTATGATGTTTATTGGCTTTGGATATCTGATGACGTTCCTGCGGAAGTAAGTCAATATCGGATGTCGCCTGGCTTTGTCTACTCCATCTACTTCCTGCCGATGAGCGTAAATCAGCAAGAGTCATTTACAACACACTTCCAGGTTCCGTCCTCATGTAGTCCACAGACGATTGCAGGCCGGAATGGCACACTGTGGGCTCATTAAAGTGGCAATAACAGACTCGTAAAACGGTAAATTGACGAATCAAGGACGCCTAGACACTGCGGTGCGGGTGCCTGGGCGGACAAGTCGAACCCGCTATCTTGCTCATCTTCAGCAGATAGCGTAGTTAAGCTCCCTATGCATGCCGATGTTGGGCGTCTGATTAAGTGACGCTTTGATGGCATCTAAACATGCACAGGTTAGCTACAGTATCGTCCCTTATCATGAAAGACAAGTCAATTAGCATAACGACGCGCAAAAAACCATTAGCCGACAAGCCATGACCAGAACAACTGTCAGGACCGATACATACAGATCGTTTAAAAAACGGAGATTGTGTGCTGATGATGCGTGTTTACGATAACCGTTATCTCGTAGCCTGCGCAAGAGCCCGAAATGCAAACTCGGAGCCAGTCGCTCTGGAAAAGTTCGCTGAACAGAAAGCAGTAAAGAATAGCCAGAAAGCAAGACAGGAAGAAAGCACACAGTAGTGCTTTGTGAAAAGAAATTCAGATTTTTTTATTCCATTCTTTTTTCTTTCGTTCAGGTACGGATACTCCAGTTTGTCGATCAACTTCCTATTAGCGGCCTTCGTTATCCAATGGGGAACCTTGATGAGAGGCTTGCTCCACCTGCACGACTGGCAGTTCGAAATCAACATGACCACGTAAGCCTGGCCACAACCACCCGTACACCCATTGTTCTCCAGACCGCAAAAGCAAACAGTTGCAAATAATGAAAACATCCTGACTTTGCTGTTTCTGTTAACCAGGCTCTTGACGTCGGACTTTACCGCAGCCTGCATCTTGATTTCATTTGGCGCGGTACTGGGGAAACTTAGTCCACTTCAGGTACTGTCTTTGGTCATCACCTACTTACGTCACGGCGACATTTCCGCTGTCCTTTGTGTTTGCAGTATGTGATCATGGCCTTTATCGAAGTAGCCGTCTTTAGCGTCAACGAGTGGGTGGGTATCAACTACCTGAAGACCCTCGACGTCGGTGGCTCCATCTTTGTCCACGTCTTTGGCGCCTACTTCGGCTTGGCCATGTCGCGCGTGCTGTACCGCTGGGAGTACAGCATGGGCGACTTCAACACCCTCAAGTTCAACACCAAGACCACCGACCTCTTCTCCATGATCGGCACCATCTTCCTCTGGATGTTCTGGCCGTCCTTCAATAGTGCTATGGCTGCAGAAGAATTACAGCAACGAGCCGTCATTAATACCTATTTTTGCTTGGCCTCCTGCTGCGTCGCCACCTTCATCTGCTCCATATTCTTCCACCACGGAAAAATCAGCATGGTAAACCTCCAGCTGAAATCTCTTTTCAGCACTTATCTGATCGCTTGATTACCCAACAGGAACTCATCCAAAATGCCACCTTGGCTGGAGGCGTGGCCATCGGCTCGACCGCTGACATGATGGTTCATCCCTATGGCGCACTGATCATCGGTTTCGGCGCGGGCGTTCTCTCTTGCGCCGGATTTTGTTTCATCAACGTACGTTCATTACTGCTGGCGGATTTGGACAACATGCTCATTTGATTGATTTTTTTTCAATGTTTTAGAATGTTTTGGAACGACGACTGAAGGTCCACGACACGTGCGGCGTTAACAATCTGCACGGCATGCCCGGTGTCCTGGCCGCCGTAATCAGCGCCATCGTCTGCGCTTTCGCCAGTGAAAGTCTCTATGGCTCAAGGTAAACTTCCAGTGTCGCCAGATTCCACAATGCAGCTTTATTCTCGACCATTCTGGGTGTTTGCAGCCTTTACAAGGTCTTCCCTAGCATGGACCCAGATAACGGTGGACGTTCCCCCATGTACCAAGCACTGTACCAGTTGTCAGCTTTGGGTATGACTTTGGCAACTGCGCTCATCAGTGGCGCCATCACCGGTAAGCTCACAAGCTGAACAAACACTACTTTTGAGGGATGTTGTGAAGCATACTGATCTTGTTACAGGCTTTATCCTGAGATTGAAGTTCTTGGATCCTCTGCCCGGCCCTCTACTCTTCGACGACGCGGCCTACTTTGCTCTACCCGACCAAGTGACGCACGACCAGGAAAAGCATATCCGAAACCAGCTGGAAGGCTCGGCTCGTGATCAATACGAGTTCTCGGCTGCTTTGCCGAAAAATGATCGCCTATTAACTCACTAACAAAGAATGCCCCGATCCAAGACGTCTGTTACAGTGCATTTGAATTTTTGACGAGGCGCCACCTGTCTAAGCGTTTGACTACGGCCATTAACCAACAGAATTCAGCTTTTCTATGCTATGTCCATGTTTTCCACCTAGAAAATGATAGGCTAACCTATACTATTATTATGGTCACTCTAAATTGTTCTCTGCCGGTAACCAGAAATTCTACCCTGTATCAACCAAGCTCCAACTTCGCAACTGGGGGAAACCCTTTGGAAAGGAATCAAAGGACCCCACTGCATCTGCCCGTTCTCTGTTGTGTTGCTGCCGCAATTCAACCTCCGGGTTTTGTTGAGAAGTAATTAAGCTGATTACCAGCTAAACTAGGTTGGTTCTTGTTTTACTGATGGATCAGGAGAACCTCAAGAATTCACAGTCTGACTCCCGGCATCCCGAATTCCATCATGCGTGAAACGGAGAGGTCCTCAGCTTGTCAAATTAATAAGCGGTACGTGCATTGTTCCAACCAATCAGCCATCTGTGACTTTGCAAGAATGCGTGAAGAAACAGCTAGGTCTACCATCTCAGCCAACTTACGTCGGTCACCTTGAGCTCGATGACGGAAGCTTTCGAGAAATGTTTTTGCCACTGTCACTTTCGTATTGTTTTCTGTCCAAGAGGTGTCGATAACATATCTAATAGCAGAATAACATTTGTCACAACATGCCATTGATCACCGGTGAATGTCAATCTAATGGATAAAAATGGTTTCCTTCCGCTTTACCTTCAATGCTTAAAAGTCAGCTGAGAAAGCTAACGTCGTAAGCTTGCATCGCAGACGATAATACACAACGTCGATGCAGCAGATCTCGATGCCGGCGTGCAAGTGGTATATGACACCCTTCGGCATCATGTTTGGCGAATCATCGACCGTTTATTACTTAGGTTAGCCAAGTTCTTTTGTTAATCGGTACCACATGAGACTATCGATTGAAATGTTTTTGCCATTTGGTGTCACAAACTTATTATTTAATTGCTTTTCCAACACCGTCAGTTGGCGTGATCTGACCATCAATCAGCTTTGTTGAGTGGACGGCTCATGAAAGTTTGAACACTGAAAAGCAAGATTTTCCAGAAACCCTTATGCAGAAAGGCCGTCATGATCGACGCTATTCTAGCGATTAGATAATCATGAAAAATATTTGAGCATTTAGTCTGACCGTTTACTTTGAATTTATAACATTTCGACGGGTTGTCACATTAGGTGTTAATCGGTGTATTATGTTTCATGAGTTGCGAAGTACGATCCTTCGACCTTTCCATGGACAGAAAAGTGCAAGAAAGTGATCACTCTTCAAGTGTTCGATCTCTCACGTGGCAATGTCAGAAGTTTTAGCGGAACTTGAATACCGAGCAGTAACATGTCCAAAATTAACATTACTAAGTTAGGGCAAAGTTGTAAAGTTAGGCGGCGTAGGACGAGGTCGTATAGTTAGCCGCAGCCTGTAAAGCTTAGGCCGTGTGATGGCCTACTCCTCATATTCGGTGGCTGAAATTTACAAATGCGGCGCTCCAACCGGCTAACTTTACGCTTTCTCCCTCGTACTGTATTTTTAACCATGTTCTGGCGCAAAAAGCATAATTTGTTTCGTAGCACTGAAAGGCGTGATATGTTCACCGATCGACAAATCGACAACGGAACCCATTTGAAGTTTCTAGCTTGCACAACTGTCGAGCTCGTTTGATTTGTTATCAGAGTGGCCAGTCAAAGGTCGCCGACGCTTTGGTTTGTGGTGCACTTGGAAGATGGATGAGGAAGAGCAGCCCAAGAAGGGCATGTTTGGCAAGTTCGGCTTGCTTATTTTCCTGAGTGAACTGGGATTCATCATCATCTTTGGCTGCTTGGTGGACTATGGGTGGGATGCTACCGCTCCTTCATTGCGTACCCAGTTCCTGGAAGAGCCATTGCCTGACCGAGCAACGGCGGGTGCCGAAGCAGCACCTCCATCCAACCTTACTCGTTCATTGCGAGCCAGTTTCCAAGTGGCCCCTGAACTGACCAAAGATCGAGTACCCGAAGAACGCTACTATTCCAGTAAGAAGAACCCTAGTGTGAAAATCCTATCCTAAATGTTTCAAAAAGTATAAGCTTTTTTCTCTCTGTAGTGTTCCAGGATATTCATGTCATGGTCTTTGTGGGTTTTGGATTTTTGATGACCTTCTTGCGCAAGTAGGTGATATCGGTCGTGGTTCGAGAGCCTTTTTTGATGAGATGATAGCGAAGGCAAATGACGTTTCTTCTCTGAGGTACGGTTACGGAGCCATTGGTTTCAACTTTCTACTTGCCGCTTACGTCCTGCAATGGGCTTCTATCATGCGCGGGTTCTTCCGGCTGTCCGAAAACCACTATCGGATACGACTGGACCTAGTATCGTAAGTTTCCACGCCTGACTGCTCAATCCTAGCGCACTATTTCAATAATCAGATGATTGGTTGATTCATCCATATCCGCATATTCTGCTCTGCCGGGATGGTTTGATCGTTCAATTGATGCTTTTTGTGCTGGAAACTTTCATAAAGGGACCACGTGTCCGATCAGACTTTCAAGCTCTTGGCGTTTCGTAGGTTAATTTCAGCCGACTTTACCGCAGCAACGATCCTGATTACCTTAGGAGTTGTGTTGGGCAAACTGAGTACCGTGCAGTACATCATGATGGTCCTGATTGAAACGGTGCTGGTTACACTGAACGAATGGATCATCATTGACTTGTTCCACATTAAAGATGTCGGAGGAAGCATCGCTATTCATCTTTTTGGCGCATACTTCGGTCTGGCTCTGGCCAAAACCATCCACGATCGGGCCTGGACCGACGAAGAGTTCAACCGCCTCAAGTATGGCACCCACTACAACGACCTCTTCTCCCTCGTGGGAGCCGTCTTCCTGTGGATGTTCTGGCCATCCTTTAACGCAGCTTTAGCTCTGGAAGACGGAAAGTACCGGGCCATTTACAATACCTACTTTGCCATGTCGGCCAGCTGCTTGGGCGCTTTCATGATCTCCAGTTTGGCCAACAGGAGTGAAAAATTCAGCCTGGTACGGCCTGCGAGAGCTCGGCAAACAGACTAAAGCAGGCTGCTTTTCCAAAGTGGCGCAGGCTTTCAGCCTATATCGCCATGAACGTGCGTCGCTTTGGATGATGATCTTGTCCAGTTTGATTCTTTTCCGAAGTCGCACATTTTCAACGTTATTTGCTGGGAGCGTGCGTGGCTGTGGATAGTACTCTGGTTGGGTTTCTTTGCCGGGATCTCATTTACAGGAACGCGTCCAGTGTTCGTACCGTAACGAATATTATGTATCATAGTTATTAGTCTTTTGACACATTGGACATGTTAACCACTTGCAGGAAATTGTCCAAAACGCAACCTTGGCTGGTGGTGTCATCGTGGGGTCAATCTGCGATCTTTACTTGTATCCTTGGGGAGCGATAATCTGCGGATTTTGCGCGGGAATAATCTCCGCCTTAGGCTTCCGCTTCGTATCCGTAAGTACCAGCGCCTCATAACGCGACGATATTTTTTATATAGCGGTCTAGCAATGTTTCACATGCCACGGAGTAGTAGCTTGCAACCATGTTGTGTTTACAGCCTATTTTAGAAAGAAAGGTGGGAATTCACGATACTTGTGGAGTTCACAACTTGCATGCCATGCCCAGCTTTGCCGGAAGCCTCATCAGTGCTATCGTCGTGGGTTGTGCCTCCAAGCAGGTGTACGGATCGGAGTAAGACTATAGCCATGTGTTCAGCGTGGTGAATTTCAAATAGTAACCATCTTCCTGCGTGAAGAAGAATGGACGGCTTTGTCCAACTGTTGCTGATTCTTTACAGGTACTACACGCACTTCCCCAAGCACGCCCCTCCGGCAGATACAGTGGAGTATGCTGAACTGAAGCGTATCCTGCCGGACCTTGAGCCGGGGTTAGGCTGGACGCCGGCCATCCAAGCCGGCTACCAGATGGCGGCAATGGGTGTGACCTTGGGTATCGCCCTCGTCGGGGGGATTCTGACCGGTATGCATGTGCATAGACGGTAACATGACAGCGCAAGTTACCCCACATGGTTTTAGGTCTGATATTGCGTCTACCGATCTGGGACCGCCAAGAATCTCACGAGGTCTTCGACGATGCCCGTCATTGGGAGCTGCCCCAAAAGATGAACAAGGAACAAGAACGCAAACTGCGAACCCGTCTGGGCTCCATCGACATCTTGTCAACAGGTTTAGAAGCCGGAGCTAGGACGCCATTCGGCATGCAGATACCCATGAATATCAGGACCGTGCGGGAAACTAACGGTTCAGTCAGGGATGAAAACGCTTCGATGAATGGCGGCCACGATGGGCCTTATGCTAATCCGCGCTACTCCAGAAAAGCCTCGGAACGCAGTGATAATCTGGACGATGAAGACCATGACGACTAAGATAGCGCACTGCTATATTTTCGAAATTACCCGCCGAAAACTTTTCTCGTAGTGGCCATTGTACAAGCTTGGTGAAGAGCCACATGCTTCTTTCTCTCACGTCGAAGCCACGTCGATCAGGGGTTTTGTCTCTTCATCAGGCCGACAGCGTAGCGTTTGACCAGACTCATGAATTTATGCCAGATGTCAGTATGGCTGTTAGTCCTCGGCCTTTAAATGAAAGTGTCAGATAGTTTTTTGCTCAATTGAGCATGCTCATCTTTAACTTCTGTCTTCTTTCCACTGCTTGGCTACATGACAAAGGCTCGCTCTGCGAGCATTACTGGCCCGTGTAGCTCTTTGGTATTGTGCAGTGCGTCACGACAGTACGTTATGGCCAAGCCCCAGCGAAGCATGGGAAACCTTGGTTAACCGCTGAGCGAAGCCATCCAAACATTGACCGGTTATCCTCAACATAACACTTGAGATAACAAGACAGCCCAGCATGATCTATTGTAACACAGCCTCCTTCTCCATAGCTTTTCAGTTACCATGAAAAGGCTGTCTGTAAGATATGCTTTACCTGGATCTGGCCATGTTTGTTTTCTTTAGGGTATTATTCAACTAGTCGATCGTATAGGAAATTCTAGGACTGCTCTCGTTCTTTGAACCTTGGTTTCAAGCAACCGATTCCTTCTGTACTTTGTACCAAGACAGATCAGAAAGACTAAGTTAGGATATGATACAGGTGGGGAGAAATGGATCGAAAGTGGAATTTGATGAGCTTTGCCGTAGTGCTGGGCTTGTCCGAGGTGGCCATCTTGATTCTCTTTGGCATCTTTGTCGATTATGGCTGGGATGGAACACCTGTCTCGCTGCGCGGACAGTTTCTGCATGATAGTCACGGCAACCCCAATTACCGAGGTCCTGGAACTTCGGCCCAGGAGCTGTCCCAGTCCCGAGTCAGCATACCGGACAGCTATTCAAGTCAGTCCCCCTACCGCGGCACTGCGCTTCCGCTCAGATGTACTGTAAGATGATCGTCTATTCATTGCAGTGTTCCAAGACGTCCACGTCATGATTTTCATCGGCTTTGGCTTTCTCATGACATTCATGCGCAGGTAATTCAAAAGATCATGCAGCTTACCCACACTAACTTTTCCAAGAGTAAGAGAGAAGGAACTCTAACTTCAACTCGAGCGGCTTCCCTTTTGGCCTGACAGATATGGTTACGGAGGAGTGGGTTTCAACTTTATCCTGGCCTCCTTAGTCACCCAATGGTCCATCTTGATGCGCGGCTTCTTCGAGATGCCGGAGAACCATTACAGAATCCGCCTCGACATGAACAAGTATAGCCCTACTCCTACTCCAAACTAATTCCTCGTGTGATGTGCGCTACTGTTTTCTTGCAGGATAATTGCGGCGGAGTTCTCAGCTGGCACCATCTTGATCTCGTTGGGCGTGGTCCTTGGGAAACTGAGCCCAGTTCAGTACGTCATCATGGTGGTGGTGGAGACGGTCCTAGCCATGGTCAATGAATACATCGTTCTGTACCTGTACGGTGCCGTCGACGTCGGCGGGACCATCACTATCCACCTCTTCGGTGCTTACTTTGGCTTAGCTTTAGCTCGAACCATTCATCGCAGAGAATGGTCGACGGACATGTTCAACGACCTGAAATACGGCACCCATTACAACGATCTATTCTCCATGTGCGGCACTGTCTTCTTGTTCATGTTTTGGCCATCCTTTAATGCAGCACTCGCCGTCGGTGACAGCAGGTACCGAGCCATCTTCAACACCTACTTGGCCATCTCCTCCAGTGTTATTGGTGGCTTCGTGACCTGCTGGATTGTCAAGAACGGCAAGTTCACCATGGATATTGTCCAGAACGGCACCTTGTCCGGTGGGGTCATTGTCGGCTCGGTCTGCACTCTGTACTTGTACCCCTGGGGATCCATCTTGTGTGGACTCATGGCCGGGGTCATTTCCTCCCTCGGATTTCACTATGTTACCGTAAGCCACAATATCAACTGAGAAAGATGTAGCGAAAACTATTTGACTGTTTCTCCTTGCTGTAGCCATTCCTGGACCGCAGGTGGGGAATCCACGATACATGCGGAGTTCACAACCTCCATGCTATGCCAGCTCTTTTTGGGACATTTATCAGTGCCATAGTTGCTGCTTGTGCTACACCGGAAGTTTATGGCTCAAGGTAGGCAGAGGATGATACTCTACTACTTTTCCACAGGATGATTCGGCTCCTGTTTTTTACAACGATATTTTTTGGTCATATATTCCGAACTGGACGTTTCTAACATCAACTCGTAGAGAAGATCAGGGCTATCGAGTGTACCAGGCCACACGAAAATGTCATAATTAGTTTTGGAAAACTAGATTTTATCACCACCGTGGGATTTAGAATGAGCTGTCTCGCCGGCCCCCCTCTCCTCTGTACGGCTTCTAAACCTCAAGCATGACGTCGACGATCTTACGCAGACTTTTTACTTGGCGCAGGTAGCAACTGTCATCTACTCTCTCAGGCATGTTTTTTGCGTACGATGACGTCATCCGAGCAATTTAGAAGCACTGGAATACTGAATCCAGATCTGGCTGCTCCTAAGGTTGTAAATTCCTAATTCCATTCTTTTCCAAATCCCGTTCCATTCCTAGGTTTCCGTTCCGTTCCAAGCGGTAGCCGTTTGGAACGGTGGAATTCCTATCTGGAAAACTAGCAAAAATCGGAGAAAATTTAGGAATTCCACGAGGTGAACAGTCGAAGATCCAGCAGATCTTGTCGAAAAAGTGAACCCGATGCTGGCTCACACATGCGTACCACTGAGGCTAATTGGTCGTTCAGTTGAACGAACAACAGCATTTTCGATCCGTCGCACTAAAGTATGCGGCGCATTCAACTGTGCGTAAGTCCTTGATTTCCCTTGGACTTTCAGGTCCGACAAGACCGAAAGTTCAGATCGGCCAATCTCCACCTGGCTTTCAGTCTCGAAACCAAATTTGTTGATGACTTCAGACCATGTTTACTGTTTTAGATGGATATGTAAAAAGAACTAAACTGGCAAATGGGACTTTGTAATTCAAGATTTTAGCGAGGACCTTCTGGAGAAGGAAATAGGAATATAGGAACATTAAAATTCCTTTCCTATTTTCCATTCCAAGGGTATTCGGCCTGGAATTTACAACCTTAGCTGCTCCCATAACTTTGTAACCGGTTGCCGGAGGGAACTCCTGTTACCTGCGTTTGATAGCCCATTAAATTATCCGCAAGAAGGTATTTATGCCCTCGGTTGACCACTCAAGTGTAAAAACGAAAAAGTCGTCTCTCGAATAATTGGGAAATTCGTGAAAATAAACCTTTCATTTACAGCTTCAGCATTTTACTTACAAATTTCGTTTGCAGTTACTTCTTGCTATTTCCAAACTTTGCTCCGTCCAACACTTCGCAAGACTATTTCGCGCTTAAGCAAATTTATCCGGATCTTTTACCCGGAAGTGGGCGCACTCCAACTGGTCAGGCGGCCAACCAGCTGGCTTCTTTGATCACTACCATTGGTATCGGCCTGATAGGTGGCGTTCTGACAGGTGCGGTCTCACTCAGATAATATACGGTGTAGAGATTCTCGCTGGTTCATGAGTGGCTGGTGTTGCTTGACAGGGTTGCTATTGAGAATTCCCATCTGGGATGGACTAAACATTAGCAACGTCTTTGACGACGAGTCCTACTGGGTTGTGCCTAGCAAGCTTTCCAAAGATCAAGAGGGGACATTACGAAGTCAGATCAGCATTGACACCGGCAGAAGTTCGAAACGCCGCTCCGTAATCCCGCAGCTGGAGCCGCCAACAGACTACGTTGTCAACATGATTGCACAACAGAATGCCCGCATCCAGGCTACCTTAGCTAACCGCCATTACGAAAGTACCACCACCGAGTTCACCCACAACGGCGTTCAGCTGTAACGCTGTTACATTTAAACATGAAATTTCTTTCTTCATGATAAAACAGTTTTTTTGTTTATAGAAGGCTCTGTGAAGCTAAAATAAGCCGTTTTAGCCGTTCTTAGCCGTGGCTAAAAATATTTTGGCCGCGGCTGAAGCAGCTAAAATACTTTTAGCCACGGCTAGAATGTATTGTGCGTTCGAATGATTTATTGATGCCAAAACTATTTTAGCCGACTCAACATCAATAAATCAATCAAGCGCACACTACATTTTAGCCGTGGCTAAAAGTATTTTAGCTGCTTCAGCCTCGGCCAAAATATTTTTAGCCACGGCTAAGAACAGCTAAAGCGGCTTATTTTAGCTCCGCCGAGCCTTCTATACTTTTGTTCACGACAGCACTTTCACATCCTCTGTTGTCTCGGTGAACTGTTGAAGAACTTGGTTCTGCCGCACCAGTATTCTTCCTTCCAGCGCACCACTTGTCCTTCTTTCCGTCTGTCGCTTCTGAGCGGGTGGCCAGTGGTTCCCTATCATGGCCTGATAGATCACGAGTCCGAGTACCGCGCCCAAATGTGGAGTGACGACGGGGATCCAGAACCACAATAAAGTAACGCCCCTACCAAAAAAACCGAGTCATCTCTTGTGGCGAACAGACTAACAAAGCAACAACAGGTTGAATTTCTTGTGGTTTCGGCAATGTGACGAGCACGTGCACGTAATGATAGACGAAACGTTCAAGTGTCGTGTTTTGCTAGATTTTTCCTTGATTCGAATTGCGACTTACGGTACAAGATCAAAATCCCAGCGAGCTGCCGCGCTGAAAAGGCTGCCGCTGAAGCTCTTTGCTGGGTTGATGGCCGTTCCACAGGTGAAGCCTGTCGAGAGGCCTATAGCGGTTATAGCCAGTCCCAGCGCAACAGGGAAGTGATCGGCTCTCCTTGCATCACTCCGCTTGTCGTTCAGTCCGAAGTACAGCAAGGAAAATAACGTCGAATTCAGCAGCTAAACACAACAAAACTATTCGTTAATAGTCTCACACTGTATCGTTGCCGCCGACACAGTGTGAGGCTATTACGTAATGCTCGCAGAGCTTACTAATACAACCTTGCATGCGACTTGATACCCCATGTTGTCCCGTATCGAACCACTTCAGGTGGTCTAACATGGACTTTTTGGGCACGAGCTGTCGTTGCGGAGCTGGTTTTGTTCGTAAGTTTGTGTTTGAACCCCTCTGCTGAACTCTGCCCGGTGAAGGGCAAAGTACAACATTAGTGGAGATAAGCTTGTGAATGGAATGTGACTGAGGAGAAGCGAAGGTAGGTCACAAAAGAAGGAGATAAGGCCATAGCGTTGCATTCTGAGTCACAGGGAGTAATTCAATGGTTGGGAATTTGGGATACGCGCTGCCGTCATCCACGTTCCCGTTTTCTTCCCTTCTAGCCTCCCTCAGTGGCAACAGTACCCGTTAGGGTGCCGCCCCGCGAATTCACCTCACCTTCGATTCCCGTTGTTACTTGGGGTGTATCGGAGGCAAACGAAAGTGGTGAGCTTTTCGTCCCAAGTGGCGCACACTCCCACCCCAACAGCAATGAGAAGGTGCGCCACTAGAACCACAGAGCTCCTACAATTCTTTTGTCGACCTCCCATGCGTGCTTCACTTAAAATTTTTTCAAGTGAGCTTACAACATTGATGAAGAGCAAAAACCAGTGAGAGTTCTCTTGAGGATGTGAAGCGAAGATACTGGCAACTCCTTCCCTCCGATTAATGTCTTGGCTTATAAAATCATCAGCTGCATCTAAAAAATACATGCGGATTTGAGTAAGTTTGATCAATCAGCACGTTCACTGAATGAAAAGATTGTTTACTGTGGTATATTGAATAAACAGCGGTCATGCCAAGGAAAGCTCCCAGGTATTGTCCCGTCCAAGCAGCAAGCATGTGACTCCATCTCAGGGTTCCACGAACAGCCAACGCCAATGAGATTACAGGATTCAAATGTCCTCCGGATACGCCACGGGCCACATAGAGACCCAAACAAAAGGCTAATCCTTCCGCAAGGAAAACAACCATCCGAGGGTCGAAGCTTTCCGACAGCAGAGCATCGTTGGTTAACCGGCTAGTTTCGCTGAGGATAACCTGGGCCAATGCTCCCACCGTCACTGACTGTAAAAAATAAACCCATTATTCTGACTGAAGCATTAGCCTTGTTCCTCTTCAGGATCGATTACGTACCACAAATACAAATGTTCCGAGAAATTCCGCCAAAAGAAGGCGCACAAAGCCACTTCGGAGGACCGAAGCCATTCGAGATCGTCCAAGAGCAACATCCATAGTCTGTATATAGGAAACGACGCTGTCAAGGAGAGGGGGGAAGGTAGATTATCAGCGTCCCGGCCTTGATGCGACAACGCACGTGAAGATCCGGGAGTCTTAGATCACGGACATTCTCGACGTTTGATCACCCATCCGGAAAACGCAAAATAAGTCTACCAACTAGCGCCGTTAATTATTGCAAGGATCTACGGACACAAAAGAGGCTGATTCCAAAACTTTATTGTGTAAGTCTCACATGGATATTTTCCGAAGTACATGAGAACAGAAAGCGAGAAGGAATAGTTTCGAAGTTTGGATGGATTTTTTTTTGTTGGGACAGATGTAATGTACTTCAAGCTGATGCAAGCAGCTACTTTGTGCAATGGTAGTGGTGATGTTAGGCAGTCGAGAATAGAGAAGTCCAGGCTTGCTCCACCTTACAAAAGTTTGACTTTGCCTTGCACGGGCCACAGTGCTTCGGGACACGCGATCTTTCGATCGAAGTGCGCGTGCACTTGCGTGATAAGAAATCAGCCTTAACGCTATCTGACAGTGACCATCACCCACGTCATCGCAGACATGCCTCCGCCCCAGGAAAACGACTCACTTCGGGCCGTACTGTCCAACAAAAATCCACAAAGCGCCACCGCTAGTGTACCACTGATATCATGCGCTAACTCATTGGGGAACTCTTAATGCATGACACTGGCTGTACATATTCCTTCCCTCCTTTTCAATGTCCACCGAAGGACCCGCAAGCAAAGCGGTATCTGGCGCAGACGAAGCGCCAGCTATACGTCTAGGCCGCCGGTTAGGAGGGATCGTCACTTGCCGCTACGGAACGAAAGTGCACAAAAAGCGCACTGAGCTGATTGTATTTTAGTACGAAAATACCCAGTCGAGGGTTTTCCACCTTTGAAGTCCAATTACCTGCCAGTTCGTCTGACCAGCTTAGGTCTTTCAGTTGGCCATGAAAGTTTATTTTTTTCTGATAAGGTCGCGTTCGTTCCACTTCCGCAATACAAGAATTCGCTGACGGACGCGTCATACAAATATGTATGGTATTAGCGTGCACCTTCATTAGGGAAGTTGCTCTTTCAACAGAGGAATTCGATAAAGGATCGTTTAAACGAAACGACTGCATTTAGAAATGCTTTTGACATGCTTTGAACAAACAAGCGTGAAATTGATTGCCTTTATGGCGGTCCCTAATCGGCGCGTTATAAATTGATCAAATGTTAACGACTTGATGAGCGATTACCAGCAAGCGGTTCTTGCAGATCTAGATCGATCCTGGCGACACACATTGCTCCTTTGGGTTTGCTCACTTGGAAATCAGTGCGCCCGCAGACAACTGCTGCTGAATGGGGAGAGAGTAAAAAGGATTACTTCCGGATCAGTGCATCGTTTCCGTATCCTCCATCCATCTTTATTCCACCTACCAAGTGTTCTTTATGCTGTAATTCTATCACGGATGTTCCTGCTGACGATACCGCAGTTTCCTCTAATGTTTCCGCGCCTGCGCTTGTATGAGCAACGGTGAATATAGTAACCGAGCAATGTCGACTTCACGTGGTAGAGGCAACTAATTGTTTATGAAATAGATGAGGGGAATATGGTCTTGTAAGCTGGAAAGAGATTTCTCAGTTATTAAGTTGGCTATAAAAGAGATGCACTGTAAGAAGCATGCTAATCAAACTTGACAATGTAGCCAAAAAGAAGGCTAAGATAGCTTCACCGCCGCAACTACGCGTGCCACCACCACCGTTATCCGCACAGCAAGCAATGCAGCATCAAGGCTCTTCAAGCTCCGTCAAAAGAGTCGTTCTACTCCCGGGACCGTCATCCAGCAGTCTTCACTGATGTTGACCTGCAAAGAAACACACACGTTCTCAAGAAAGGCCACCTTCATCTTCCTTAGAGGCACACCTTCATCTTCAAAATATTAATAGCTTTATAAAGAACATTCAGCGCCACAGCGAAATCAAATTCTGGATTGAAATAACGTAAACGCCCCAGACGAAAGCAGCATGCTTTTGCGAGATTAATAGAAATGGGCTTATCGGTTGCGTCAGCACTCGGTACCAATTCCTTCAATATGAAATATAAAATTTCAATGGAATTGCTCTGCCTAAACGATTTCGTTTGGACATTTTATTCAAAGGTCGTCATTGGGGGGATGCATGTCTTAAGAAGAAGGGCGGAAGCAAGCCAGCGGCATCTGAAAGAATGTACCGTACACGCACGACGGGAAATTATTAGGCCAGTAAAGATGATGGGACCAGGCGGAAAAGACAGCAAAATGGAAATTCAAACGTAGAAAAGTGTCTAAAAGTGCATTGCTATCAATCGGTCACGTACGTACGTGCTTCCGTACCGCCGTAGCGAAAAGGCCTGGTCCCATAATTTTTACTGGCCCCATAATTTCTCGTCGTACGTGTAACTTTGGCAGCAGGGAGGACTTGGGGAAGTGCGGCTTGTGCTACAGGGTTGCTATTGTCGGCCAGCAGCACATCTCGTTTGCCCAGGCCGAAGGAATAATATGACCTATCCTGTTGGGGCTTGGCGCGTTTGCCTAGGCCGAAACTGTAGGCTGAAGGTCGACTGGCGCGCTTTTCTTCTTCCATCCAGTAGTCGGGGTCTTCATCGCGATCGACCAGCACGCCTTCGTCCATATCGGTGGGCTCACTGTAGACATCCCACGACGTCCTTTTGCCCAGTCCGAAAGCGAAGCGATGCCGATCGCTCCCACCGCGTTTGCCCAGGCCGAAGGAGTAGGGTGAATAGAGGCGCTTACCCAGTCCCATGCTGTACATGTAGCGCTCATGGGGAGCCGCTTCAAAAGAGGAGACCAGTAGAAAAAGGGTCAGACAGGCCGAAAAGGTCATCATGTGGGCGAAGGAGAGAGCCATGTTAGATTCCCCGGAGAGCTGCAACAGATCTCGATGATGAAGACGAAGGGCGAGTCCTAAAGGTATTTGTCGCTTTGACGAACCTAAAATATGAAATAACAACGACTGCGAAACATGGACATAATACGACACATGCTGTGTGCGCAACGTGGCTGAATAATGGAAATTTGGAAATGGGATTATATCGGTTTGAATGGATGGATGGGAGCAAAGTTAAAAGTTTGAATAGTAGTGTAGAGTGCACTTTGCTCATTTGCATAAATCATCTTCAGTTCACACTCTTCAAAAGAAAGAATCAACACTGTGGAGCTGAATGTCAGTGACGTCACCGCTAGAAAGTGGCGCGCGAGTGGAGGAGGAAAACACGCATCAGGGAGTGTACAGCAAGTTGGCTCGAGTGTCGATGTATGCTGTACAAGCCGCTTTTGCCAAGAGCTTTTTTTATTGCCCTTGTTAAGTCCTTCAACAAAAGAGCCTTCAGCAACAAAGTAATTGGTTGGGAGATTTGTAGACATCTGCTCCGTTCTACGACAGTTCGTCGCCAGCTTTTCTCTAATTTGTGGCTCTGATGACTGAAAAGCCGAACAAGTTCATGAGGTCGCCGATGAACTTTAAATTGGGAATCCTTCTGTTCCCTGTACACGCACAGTGGGTAATAATGGGACAGGCGGAAGGGACGGCAAAATGGTCGTTCAACCGTAGAAAAGTGTTGAAGAGTACATTACTGTGAATCGGTCGTGTAGGTTCGTGCTTCCGTACCGCCTTAGCGAAAAGGCCTGTCCCATAATTTTGACTGTCTGTTGTCTGCCCTGTAGTCAAGTGTGAGAATTCGAAGTGACAAAGGGATCGGATATGAAATTACACACCTTCTAGTACAACGCATTTAGTCTTTCTTGCCGGCTTGCAAATACTTCTTCGACCGGCAACTTGATGCGAAGTTACCATCACCGGAATATCGGTGTGCGTTTCTCCACGGTGTCGATTTTTCATTAAGAGCATCAGCTTACCTGGAAAAAGGTTGTAAAGGTATACTACGGATGTGCGTGTAGGGTCGTCGCCGACGTCAGCTGCGATGTTAAGACGGAAGGAAGTTGTGATAGTCCAACAAGTTGTTGCCAGCAAAATGCTTTGGATGTCGACACGAAGCAACTGGTGACACTTCCGCACTTTCTCGAAAATCGAAAGTCTCGAAAGTTAATTTAGCACTGCGTGGAGGGGGTATCAAGTAGAAACTGGGAAAGCCGCAAAGTGGCAATATCTAGTTTTCGTACAACAGAAGAAAAGGGCAAGTCGAGAAATAAAGATACCGGCAGGTGTGGTTCAAGTAGCACCGAGCCTCTCCTTATCAACACATCCTCCTGCACATCTTATCGATCCCATGCTGACGATGGAAGGGATGTTCCCCTAATGGTTGGGCAGGAGCAGGCCATGCCCTACGGCCTCGTGCCGCAGATGTTTCCGCTCATTTCAGCAGCGGCCTTTCATCTACCATGTTCGACCTTCATTGCTTGATGCACCACTTAAGCGCCCAACAAATCCAACCCGTTAATCAAGACGATGCCCATGTCTATCCTTTTACTCGTCCAGCCCTGAGTGAAGCGCGCAGCATGGACGTAAGACTTTTCGCCGTCGCTCAATGGGGTGTCGGCAAATAAATACCTCCAGATCGTTTTCGCAAGTGGCGCACGCTTCCATCCAATATCATCAGGAACGTGCGCCACTTAAGACGGCAATCTGGGTGACATGGCTTGTTGATCAAGATGTCAACTCGGATCGTGTAGTTTCGAGATCCAACAAGGAAGACACGCGATAGGCGTTGCAGGGTCGATTGCGCACGACACCCAATGGCCGCCTTTCTTTCAGTCTCAGCTAATTTAGCCCACGATCTAATTTCCCTCTCACGTCAGGGACGATCGTCGTCTCAAGTGAATTGAGTCTTCCGCGTAAGCTTGTCGTTAACTTCTTGTATGGGGAAAACAAGGAGTGAGTTTTCTTACAGAGCTGCGCCTGACTTTGTTCCCTACGAAGGAAGGACGTCGTAATGGAGCAATCATTAATGACGTCAGGTACTCAGGGAGGGCTGATGGTTCCCCAAAACCTGACAGCAATGTTACGTCAACACAAGCCAGTTGATTGCTTGAACTGCTTGACAAAGGATGGGGTGATCAGCTCAGGTCTCCTAATATCGAAACCTTACGTTATTAATGGATGCTCCCTAAGACAAAGTTGTGCATGGTTCAAGACATGTTCGCAGAGTGGAAGCTGTTTGCGCGGTCTTCCTTTTGTCTCTTTCCATCCCTTGGCCCGGGTAAGCTTAGCTTTCCGCCTTGCACGGAAGGTTTTGCGACAGGTGTTTCCTGCGCCTCGAGCTCCCGTCGCACGGGGCAAAGGTCTTGCATAACAGCTTTCACTCTTCGCCTCACGGCTAGCTCCCCGCGGCCGGAATCCAAAAGAGGTTCCGGTGATCAACAGATCAAGTGTGATAACAGTGATTTCTCTACATCAAAAACTAGTAATATGTCAATTAAGCTCTCTTGATCCGTTTTTTGCCAGGGTGCATGCATTCCAACTTTATGATAATTATATGAGTCCACTGCAGGGTACCTTTAGCCGGAGATGAAGTCCATTTTCGAAGGCATGGCTCGCTGATGTGGTCGGATAGTGCGGCTTTGGGGAGACTGCAGTGACTACTTAAACTTTGATCTAATCGGCTTTACAGCAGCTGGTAATGTGATTGCCGAAATGCCTTCTAATGATGATGATAACGTTGGGAAGATGGTGGTGGTTAAAAGCTCTCTCCTCGACGACGAAATGTCAAACGCCACAAGCGCTCTAACGACTGCGCTGGGTGCGCCCAAGAGCCAGACATCCCTCCACCATAATCGCACCCTTTGAGACAATACGCTATCTGAATTTCCAATTCTGTAGACAGATCGCACCGAGGTTTTCTCAAGATGTCGCGCCAAACAAAGATCCAAAAGATCCAAGAGCAAGAAGAGAAAGCCAATGCGGAAAACAACTTCCTGCATCGCTTCATAAAGGCAGCAAAAGTACGGATATGCACTGAAGCAGGAAGTACTACGCTGTACTTACGAGGGGATTTTTCCAATCCGCCGCCTCTGATGCTCAGACCCACATTTCAGGTGGATAGAGAAGAGTTTCCCCTATCGTCTGAGCCGAAAACCTCGTCATCATTCCCTTCCTGGAATAAACTGGACGGTTCGGAAGTGATCGTCCATTGACCGCTACAGTGCGCCGCGATGACGTGAAGTTTCTTGATTGCCTCTTTGATTGATCACAAAACGATCAGCTGATCGCCGGCACTGTTGGCTATGCAGCGGATGCCTTGCTTTTGTGCTTTTTTAGCACATTAAGGCGTGTGGTACGGTGCAACGTCAGCAGTACGGGCGATCAGCTAATCGTTCTGTGGTCAATCAAAGAGGCAATCAAGAAACTTCACGTCATCGCGGCGCACTGTAGCGGTCAATGGACGATCACTTCCGAACCGTCCAGTTTATTCCAGGAAGGGAATGATGACGGGGTTTTCGGCTCAGACGATAGAGGAAACTCTTCTCTATCCACCTGAAATGTGGGTCTGAGCATCAGAGGCGGCGGATTGGAAAAATCCCCTCGTTAGATGAGAGTAAACAGAAGAGGAGAAGGCTATTCGCTGTATCATTATAAACAGATTTTGCAGTCCTCAAAATCTTCCTCGTTTTCTCAAGTTGTCGTGCCAAACAAAGGCCCATTTAGCAGGCCGCTAAACAAAAGATGCAAGATGGTCATCCCAGGTGGCGCATTCTGCCAGCCATAAATGACGAAAAGGTTCGCCACTTGGGAAAGCAACCTCGCGCGTTTCCTTCTTCTACAGTATCTCCCATTTGCCAAGAAGTGAAGCCATCGCAGCTTTCGATTGCCTGTGGATAGTTTTCTCTGTGATAAGTGCAGTAAGAATATCATAATAAGATAAAAAGAGGAGAAAGTTAAGAATAAGAAATACAATATATCCGAGAACTTAAATGCAGTTAAACTTGCATCCAACACCAAAGACAAGAAAGCAAAGCCGAGTAAGTCAGCTGAATCAACGCAGCTTTCGCAATAGCAGCTAAAGGGAGAAAAAGTCAAAAGTCCCAAGAGACGGTTCTCGGGCTCTATCCACCACCGTGCAACAACAAAAAAAACTATAACCAAGACGAAAACACGAGTCTTTCTCTTTTCACATAATAACTCTGGCTAACTAGCAAAGTGGCCACAGTACAGCGTGAAGACCGAACAGGAAATGCAGTGCAAGGGTCAACATGACAATCGATAGCAAGGTACACTCTAAAGTTTCTTCTTTCTTTCTTTTCACCGCATCATCCTTTCACCATAACCCTCACTTCTCCTTTGCACCAGTATCAGCAAGCCAATCACTTTGGCCTTCAAGCGCCACCGACAGAGCTGCAAAACCAGACACTTAATAATCCAGCTCGATCTCATGTCCGTTGAATATGGATAAGAGTCCCTTGGAGTCCCTGGGCTGGAATAAAAGAGGTAAGGGGAGACCTTTACGGGGGAAAAGCTATGATGCCCTGACCTTTGGCTAGCCTGTGACAGCCGGTGGTTCGGGCTGGACGACAACGGTCATGGGTTCCTTGGAGTCGGAATTGGGTTCCATCTTGATGTGGACCAGGTTGATGACACCGGGTGGGGAGTGGACCTTGATGCAAGGTAGCGTCAGGATGGGGGCCATGCTAGCCGGCGTGGGTTTGGGGGCTAGAGGGATCTCCACCGTATTCCTCTCGCGGTTGGACTCTTTGCGTCGTGTGACGGGTGCCGGGAACTCTTCTTCCGAAGCGCGGCACTTGAGCGACTCAATCTCGCCCAGGGCGTTGGAGGGCGGGATGCCGACGATGCCCGTCATGGATCCGCGTGTCGTCACGCACTTGCGCATGTGCTTCTCCAGCGTGCTGGGGATGGAGAAGGGTGTCGAACAGAAGCGACAGCGGTAAATATCCTTCCCCGCTCGACCGTGTGTCTTCATGTGCCGCGTCAGCTTGCTGCTTTGCGCGCAAGCGTAATCGCAGAAATTACACTTGTACGGCTTCTCACCTACAAGACACATCGCTTTGATCGGTTTCACCAAATCACAGACGTAAGAGGGGGCCCTTAAAGCAAATTCTATCGACTGGAAAGAAAGAATTTGGTCCCAGTGCAGTTTAAACGATTATTCTACGGTTATACTGACCTGTATGACTTCGACGATGGACCGTCAAGTTGCTGCAGTTCTTGAAAGTTTTGCCGCAGAACTCGCAGACGTCTCTTCGCTTGTCCTTGTCTTCGGCGGTGAACTCGCCGACGCTACCGTTCTTGGTATCGCCTGCCCCATTGGGCGACACGCCGCGAGACTCGCCGTCCATCTCGTCATCGTCCTCCTCTTCGTCCATACTGACGTCGGCCACTTCGTTGATCAGCAAGTTACCGGGTTCGTTCTCGCTTTCCCGCTCTCCTTCGCGCTCTTGCTCCTGGTCACGGCTGCCCGCTGGAGACGATCTCTTACGCTTTGAGCGGCCCGAGTTGGCGCTGAACCATGTGGGCAGGTAGCCCGGGAAGGTTCCACCCGACTGCTCCGTGTTCATCAGGTGAACCATCGATGGACCCAAGTAACTCCCGTACAACCTGAAGAACAAAGACAAATTACAATCAATTTTCCAATCATTCTTTTAAGAGACATGATGAAGTTGACCTTGCTGCCAGGTTGGGGTCGACCATGGTTCGCTTGCCGCCTTTCCTTGCCGCCTTCTTTCCCGGCGAAGCTGGTAAGCCCTGTTCGCTGTCGCCTTCTTCCGGGCTGTCATCGCCGATTCTCAGCGCTCGTTCCTCCACGTCGTCCTCATCACCCGACTCCATCGTTGCTTCTTCACCTACAAGCCATAACCATCATCAAGGACTGGTTCACTTGACTGATTGACTGCTGCTTGCTTTACCTGAAGCTTCGGCCTTTTCTTTGCCTTCGTCGCCATTCTTCCATCCACTGCCCGGGCTGGCATGGACCTTCATGTGTCTCTTCAGCTTGGAGGCTTGCTTGCAGGCGTAATTGCACTGGGCGCACTTGAAGGGCTTTTCACCCGTGTGTGAGCGAATGTGGACGACGAGGTTGCTGTGAAAGCGGAAGGTCTTTAGACAGTGCGGGCACTGCCGCAACTTCTCTCCCCCGGACCGCGCTTCACCGTTCTTCCCCGTCTCCGAAGACGCCATCTTCCGGTCAGAGGAGGTCTGCTCTGCACTGACGGAACCACCCCATGTCGCAACTCCACTCGCTAACACCAGAAACCAATATTCAGAGTAGACGGGAGCTGCGTAAACCAACTCGGCATGACTGTTCTCGCAAGTGGCGCACACCTTCATTGCTACTGCCACAAGCGTGCGCCGCTTGGGAAACACATCTTGTCGAGTCCGATGGTTTTTCCAAGAGGCGCACGCTGATGGCCCGTAACAGTGAAACTGTGCGCCACTTCAGGAGATAATTCTTGTCGAAATACCAAAAACCCTCTCCCTTCACGGGATGTCGGTCAACGTATTTCATTTAGTGTGGATTATGGCGATATTTACCTGAGGCTTCATCGGCGGTGCCACGGTTGGTCAACCAGTTCTTGGTTGAGTTGAGCTGACGGGACAAGTGTGGCGTGCCACTGGAAGAGGTGGTGGAGGAGGTCGATGGCTCCACTTCGCCGTTGCGGTTGAGGGTTCCTCGCACGAAAAGGGCCAGACGGTGCTCATTTTGCAGATGGCCCAGCAGATCGATGGCTTCGACGAAAGACTGCCGACATCCCAGACAGATCAGGTCCCCGGCATCTACAAGCAAAACCAAGTTAGACCATTGGCCATAATCACACTACAGTCCAACTCTCCAGCTGTCAATCAACGATCAACCATTCAACGTACAGTTTGGGCAGTTGACAACACAGGAAGGACCCTTGTGTAGCTTATCTACCAACCATCAATGACATCGACAGTGGTTAGAAGCATAAACATCCTTCATTTCCTACATTTTATCGAAGCGTTTGGGTCTTGAGGCAAGCTTGTATGTACCTTTTCGGTCGGCTTGCTGGTCAGGGCTGAGAGACAAGTTGATGGGTACATCATCTTCCTCGTCGCCAGCGGCGTCACTCATGTCGTGGTGGGAAGAGGGAAGGGTAGTAGTGTGTGGCCGACGAGGCGAGGCCGTCTTTAGCGTTTCGAAAGGTGAGACCATGGGCAGACCTGACTGAGGCAGGCTTCCCCTGGGCAGTTTCTCCTTGTCACAACGCGTGGCTTTGTGGCGTATGAACAAGAGAATCTCCGCAAGGGGGAACTCGGCGCGGCACAGACCGCAAGCTATCGTGTCTTCTCTGGCTTGCCCACCGCTCGGGCTTTTCACACTAGTACTGCTTGTGCTGCTGGAACTGACGGTCAAACTAGCAGCGCCTGCAAGACCATAAAATGCCCTTTTAGTCCTCTCTGCCAGAAGGCAACCAAGCAAAAACACGTCTTCCACTGTCTTGCCAAAAAGTCCATTTATTTCGCAAATAACGGGTACTATCGTGCTTTCGAATCAACCAGGACCTCAACAAGACACGTGCAGTAAGTATATCCAGACATGTTACACCATGGGGAAGAACATTTAGCTTACGGGAATTTTCTACGGTAATTGCCTGGCGGGTTCGACAAGCTGATTTCATCTATAGAGGGGAAACTTCAAGCGAAAAAATCTTGCGGAATAATACAGGACATCATCCAAGGACAAAGTCCCAATAAACTTTTCAACTGATTGCCACAGAGAGTTGACCGGCGAAAGAGTATTCCGATAAGACACAAGTCAATTGCACAAAATTGTCGGGCGGGGGGTTCTCTTCGAAGAAAGAGCAGATTGAAAAGTAGAAAGGTACCCTGACTAAAGTGCCATGGCCAAGAGAAATTCAACTGGATGGAGTGGTCATCTGCGCCACGGTTCAACTTGGGCGCTGAACTGACCATGGCCATCAAAACATATTTTGCTGCCAACTTTTCTCACCAGGACACTCCTGCCTCACTAACCCACTGACTGGTCTTGCCTGACCATCGGCGTACGCCTGCTTATACGTAACATCCGCCGCTATAGTCCTGCTTGAGTGACCAGTCTGGTCAGGTCGAGGCAGGCGCGCACAACAACAAGCTTGAGTGACCAATGGCTAGCGTAACCGTCGACCGGCCATTGACCACCACACTTGTTTGTCCCGCTGTTATGCTATTGCGGCACGGGCACCGAACAACAACAGCCCAAACTGCAAGTGGACAGTGGTCAAGGTTGAGGCTGGCTAGATAGCCAGTCAAACGACCATGGCAGACAAACAAGCCTCTTGCACTGTGCCTTCGCTTTCCGCTCGCTCCATCACACACACGCTCGACGCTAATTACCAAGCGACCATCGCGCCCAAGTGTATCCCCGATTGCCCCCTAAAAGGTTCAACTAACAAAAGACCTTTCTATATATCATCCCACTACAACCATTGTGCCATCCTCTGTTTTTCGCTTAATTTCTACACGGGTTGCCGCTTGCTGACTTACTTGCTGCAGCCTGCTCGACGTACACCGCCCCACCCTTCAATCTTCCAGTCCACATCCCAGCTTTCCATGGCCGAGGCCAAAAAAACAGAACGAGATGGCCTGTCCCAACATCTCGAAATCCGACAAGAGATGCCAATTTGACTATGGACAAGATCAAGTCACCCTTACAAAAGAATTAATTGACAATTGCGCCAAACGACAGACCTCATTGATCGCCTATCAGCAGTATGGCGTTTTCACTACAGTTCTTTACTCCTCCTCAAAAAGTCGTGTCGGCTGGGCCAGGTTGGTAACCATTCTCTGTACACGCGCCAAGGGAAAGTTTGCAGCAGTAAAAAGTTTGGATCAGACGGAAAAGACGGCAGACTCAAAATTCAACCATAAAAAGCCAAAACCGCCAAAACGTCCATTGGTGTGAATTGAACACGTACGAACGTGTTCCGTGCTGCTGTTTCGGAATCGCCTGATCCAAACTTTTTACTGCTCCAAACTTTACCTTCGCGCGTGAACTTCAGAAAGCGCAAGCTCTGAACAGTGGCGCATTGTGTTTGGCCAGTGCGGCAATTGATGTGGGGGAAGGCTTCAGCCTTTTCTAGCAGAAGTTTTCTCCTGCTTCCTTCATCACGTTTACGTGGCAAAACGTAAGGGCTATCTCCAGCTTAGCCCAGTCACAGTTGCATTGTAAAGTGGGGCTGTCACGTCGACATGTTGGAAGTAGCGCACCGTTATAATATTACGGCGGCTTTGGTCCAGATAGATTAGCGGTCAGCTGGGCTGCCCACCAGCAATAGCAGTCTAGGCTGACGTCTAGCGGAGGAGATAGCAGTGGGTGAATGACCGTTGGAGTTTGCGAGATGACCAAGTAACCCACTGACCATAAAGGCCAGCGCGCAGATGACCACTCGTCACTCTCAACTGACCATCATCAGCAGCCAAATTCCACAAACACCGTTAATCCACTTCTCTCTCTCAACAACCATAGCTACAAGCACCAAGACCAGCGTGTCACTGACCTCCCTCCATCCACTGTCCATCCACCCTCCTCTTGCACCACACGCAACAGGCTACACTCATTCATCATCTACAGTATTCTGTCAACCAAGCGCTACACTTCCCACCCCCCCCCCTTCTTTTCCCCCAACCTCTAACAGTGTAAGCCACCCTAAACACCGCTCATGTCTTTTGAGCAAATCTACAGCTTGTTTTTACTCCCATTGTAGCTATTGACGCTTTTTTACATAAACGTTAACGGTTCGACGCCAGTAGGGCTACAGCTTAACTTTTGGCCAAAAAAGGCCAGGTTTTCTGCAGTGGGACTTTGAGCACTGCAAAGTGCTTGCTGAAGTTTCAGTTTGACCACCTCTCGGTAGAGGGCGCTTGACGTTGTCATGACTTTCCACCCATGGACCATTGAGAAACAGTATCGGCCTTGTATCTCAAGGAAGATGAAGCCGCCCAGTGCAGACTCATGACAGTCTCGCGTGGTCAATTATGTCCACTGGTCAGTGCGACACTCGCGCCACTTGTCGTAATTACAAGACCATTAGCCTCTATAGGCAAGCTACAATGGCTAATCGCCTTGACTTGCTCCTACTGCTTTCATTGGCGTATTCAGAGCGGTCAGAAAAGGCTTGGTCCGCTGGCCCTCAATCACCTCATTTCACTGCATAGCTGAATCTCCTATGGTCATACTGTTAACGACTGAGGCATTCGGACAACATGGAGCCATCGTCACTGTTGGTGTTATTCATGTTGGCCAACGTCTAAACAATGGCTGATAAGGTTTTGTGATATGAAGGCAGAGCACTACCATGTGTTGTGTTGTGCGCTTACTTCGACCACTGTGCCATAAGAAGTCTGTTGAATATATAAGATGGCGGCTGATGCTGTCAACAGCCACAAGCAGATTAGCATTGGTTGGGCCGATGGCGATCATTTGTGACAACACGCTGGGTCCGGCTCCGAGGCCTGACCACTTCGAACGCAGGCTAGCTTGGCAAAGTGGGCCAACGGTTGCTGTTTACCAGCAAAGAGGCCAGCGTCCAACACCAGCAACAAGTCGCACAAAGCACAATCAACATTTTGTTGTCTATGGCCCGGCTGTTCTAGTACTTCTCTTGGTCAAGCCAAGCGCATGGCCATTCTCCTCCTACTGTTAGAGCAAGTAGGTCGACACCTTCAAACTTGTCACCACCGACCCACCAATGCATCACCTCGACAAAATCCCAGGAACAAAAAGCCGGGGTTGAATTGTCGTTGCCAGTACTACACATCTCCAAAGTTGGAAATTGCTGTGGTTGTAGCAGCTGCGGTACTGGACAAACAGTGCACTTTGGCAACACGGTCTAGGCATTTTGCTATAATTCTTCTATCATATTCCATCTGAGTAGGGCAGACGCTGAACATGTGGTCTTCGCTACAAACGTTCAACAAGAGAGCCAAGTACCCGCTGAAGCGAACCAGTGGCGAAGGCAGCGGCCTACAAGGTTTGCATGTTCAAGTTGCGCAGATTGCGCTGAGGGACGGTGGCTGGCAGGCTTTCGATGACGAAGCATGAAGGCAGAAAAGGCCTGAATATTCGCTGACAGCTGGATAGCTAGCTGGCTCAAGCCTTCGTCTCTTCCGGTGGCAGTTAGCCATGAATGGTTATTCAGTTGCCGCTGCAATGGCTATATGTAAAGCTGGACAGAGACGACTTTGCATGTTCCAGCCAGCGCTTCATGTTATACTTGGCAGCGCCGGCAAAAATCGATGACGCTATCACTTTTGCAGTCCTTCCCGTCGCCCTCATGTTGGCTGCAATTCAATTGCAACGCCAAGACGACGAGCAGCGGAAACCATGGAAGAGCCGGCCACAGCGCATTCCACGACCCTCTTGCCGCGTGCCCACTAGTCAGTAACTGACGGCCTGGATCGCCAGCGCTCTACCCTCCAGATTCAAATATCGATTGCGCAGAAGCAGAAGAGAACCTGCTCTGTCATGTGGCCTAGTCCATCCGCCGATGGATTGGAAGAAAGAAAGGAAAAGGAAGGAAGGAAGGACAGTTGCAAGCCCTCATCTAATCTTCAACACGTCTGACTGCTTTCCCATAAAAAATATACAGTCCGTCTTTCATTCTGTCACTGTTCACACTATACGGCTACTGGTTCTTCGACTTTCCGCCGAGAAACCAGCCCAGGTCCATTCCTATAAAAAAGACAGCATTAATGGGGAGTGCCTGTGCTTTCCGTCGCTTACTCAGGGTCTGCGTCAAAGTGCAGAGAAAAAGCTTTCGGTGGACTGGAGTGGTCCTATTAAGCCTGCTCGAAATCCGGTTTTCCAGCTGGAGAACCATGTGAGCATGTCTAGCTTCCGCAAACTTCATCTGACTCGGCCTAATAATCAACATTACGTCGCCTTAGCAGACTTCTCGCTGCTTTGCTTCCTTCGGCCTTCCGTTAGGTAATTTACACTACCGACAACGACGTAATTCCTTAACAAGCATCTTGACGAGACCGTCACACCTGACCACTTCCGCACTCATAAACAAAAGCCTGAAAAGGAACTCACCTGAAAAATCTGCAAGAGGGCGCTCGGCAAACAGACTTTGCCAGATCGTTGTAACCAAGTGGCGCATCCTTCCAGCCAATAGCGCTGACAGAGTGCACCACTTGGAGAAACGATGTGCACGAGTTTGGTTTCCCAGCTTCCAAATACCGAAGGAGCTGCGAAACGCAATTCGCCAAGCTCCGCAAGATTTTTATTTCATAATGTTAATTTCAGAGGCTGTATTTGGATATTTTTTCCCAGTAATTTCTGGGCTTTGCAGAGGTCCCGAATTGTCAGAGGAAATTCATTGTGGGTTTCCCTACGGTTGACCATCTGGGCGACCAAAGTGCGCCGGTTATTACGGGTAGTAAGTCCCTTCGTCTTATGATCGTAAGTTTTTCCGAATGTAAAACATGGCCTGGAGGAAAGCTAACGTAAGAGAGGACGAGTTTTTTGATCATTCAGTTATGACATTCGACGTTGATGTGTCTGATCATGAGAAGAGAGAAGTCTAATCTCGAAGTCTGCCGAGTTGGAGGCCCAGAAGAATCAGCATGTTCGTTCGCTCACTTGCCTAGTCAAGCGTCACGTCAACTGCCCACTGCAGCCACGACTCGACTCGCGCACTCTGTCCAAGCCTACAACTTCTTTCCAGCCCAGCCTTTTCCCCAAACTTCACTTGGTCCGAATAGAGGAGACTTTGAAGGTCTAGAAGGCAGCTTGCGGGCAAAGACAGGAAGTTGCGCGACAAAGGTAAACCGGTTCTTAGTTCAATGGCGTACAGCTGTGAGCGTTGATAACGCGCGCAACAATGCGCCAGTTGCAACTGGCGATGACGTCACAGCGAGACGAGTCGTCCCTCACTGCCTGCTCTGCTTCGACTAGGCCTTCCCTTACGTAATTCCCAGTCCCCACACTACTGTACAAAGCATACACATCCATTTACAGGGAGGCGGAGTCACGTGACTTGCACTCTGCCCGTATGTTCGATCCTCATACGAAATTCAACACTCGCCTTCTTTCTTCATCGGCACAAAAAATATCATCTCCCTCCATCTATTCCATTACTCACACAAATCTCACAACTCACACAGAGATCCTATTGTTCCGAACCATCACTTTGTGCGCCAAGAGATCAGCATCCCTCCCATCCCCGATCACTTGGCGCATTTTTCCAGCTGGAGTTTTCGGCCAAAGACTTAATTGGAAAAATTTGATAAAATTCCTTACCTATCGAGTCGTCTTCAGTGCGGCAAGGTTGTGGTCGATCCTGCTTTCGTGAGCGTTTATTAGACATTCTTCTATTCCAATCCCGCGATGAGCGTCAGCGCGTGGAGTGGGGGAAAGTATTCCTATCAGTAGAGGAGAAAAGAGGACCACGCAGGCTGGGCATTACGTGATGGCTTGACGGACTGGATGGGGACTATGCAGTGGTGATCGAGCTGGCTAGGGCTGTGTTGCGAGACCGAGGCGAGCCCAGAACGAGAGAACGGAATGATGGAAGGAGAGAAAGTAGAAAAACGCGTGCCGTCTATCGAAGCCAGCTGTTGAGGCTTGCCGTTGTACACAGGCGATCCGTAACTGACCGAAGCCAGCCCAGTTCTCAGTAGTCATGGTGGGTTCTATGTTGCTCACGCCGTACCCTGTACGACCCATCCACCGGAGACTGGCGCGCGCTGTACCAGACAACAGACCACTCGCCGTGGGCCATCCACTGGGCCGTACCACCCCTTGTCCATTGGTCGATCGACCAACAGACACCTCTTACATCACCCCTTCACCATTACGTACTACGCTAGCTTACTGTATCTAGCAACTGACCGTGGCGCCACTGGCTGGGCCACAAGTGGTGACGTCTTTCCGGTTTCGATTTCCTGGCAAGAGCTGAAAGGCTGCAGGCTCGCTGCTTGCTGCTCGCAGCCCAGACCGGCCCGACGTAATCATATCCTGCTTCTTGGTCGCCGCATTTCCTTTCTAGGTTTTCTCTGTTCCAGGAAGCCGCCTAAGAGCCTAGCACATCTCGCTGATTTCAGAAACCTTCTCGCGGTTTTGGGGAAATAAAGGCCGGCTATTAGCGTGGTCCACTTTTAAAATTCTTACGCCCACTACTCCCGAAGACAGCATCGTTCCGGCAAAGAGTTGAAATCACGACCACAGAAGGCATACTTCAACAACAAAGAACATGTGCGGTATTTGTCTTCATTTAAATTTCACTGTGTCCGGAAGAACCAAACTTGGAATGTGGAAGACGGACACAGCCCTTTCCTTGAAGCATGTTTTCCTACAAGGGTGTCTGACTTTCTTCTAGTGGCCCCGCAGTACTGTAGTGTCACGTTCGGTATGTAGCGGCGAGCCTTTCTACCTGTGTAGGTAGCTGCTTATCACATTGCCATTTCACTTTGAGTCGACAGGCATCGATCGCGTAACATGGAAATTACTGGGCAGTCCAAAGGTTTGCCTGATAGTCTACAGAGCGGCGAAGCCCTCTTCCGCCGCCATGCTGGCCATCAATGCAACACCAAGACTGGCTGTCGGTCTTCACTGCGGGCTTCCATCCATCCACGCACCCGCATGGTCCCAGCAGAGCCATTTAACCAGGTCTCCTCTCCTCACTCGCCAATGTTTCTATCGATCGATCGTTCGTCCACTGACTGGCTTTCACGCTAATCCGCCATCCTTTTCCTTCCTTGACAGAGGATCCCCGGGCCCAGTCGTGGATCGTGTTCGGTCTGATTTGGAGCGTGCCGGTTTCACTGCTGGTGGTCACATCGGTGCCGTAACCCGATTTCCCCCTCGCATCGCCTTCCAAGCTCTGAGCTTTTTTAAATTGGTCTTCCGTCGATACCCAATAGCCAGCACGAGGCCTTCCCCGCTTACTTCAACCGTTATCTCATAAGCTCGCCCTTATCACTGTCCGAATGGGCAGAAATCAGGTTAAGCTGTCCTCGCTCAAACCATAACCAGACGCCTTTCCCATCAAGACCATGCCATACCATGCTGGGCTGAGCTGAAAAATGTCCACACTTCATCGTCACCCAAGTTGGAAAAATCCGCTATGGTCAATAAATCGACCACTGTCCAAATACCACTAGAAACAAGTTCCGTCGACTTAGCCAGCCTTTTTTCCTCGTTGTTGAACCCCATTTGCCATTTTTCTACGAAAATTGCTCGACCTGGGAAACGCCCTGTTTGAAACCAAATCTCAATTTAAACGTTCAATTCAATTTTTTCGCAATTTTCTCGTAATTTTCCCAGTAGACCTTCCGGTGGCAAGGCGGAGAGGCTTGTTGCTGAAACTGCAAGTATTAATAAATAACAGTGTTAATTACGGGTGCGTTGGTTTAAGTGGGGCGAACTGCGGAGGCTGATGTAACTGCAAAATTACCCTGTAATGGACACACGAGGAAAGAGTCCGAGTATTTATAGAACCTCCATGCAGACCGTTCTTTCTTTCTGAAAGTCAAAGAGGCGTTGTCACTGTTGTTTTGTTGCCTGTTACGATTGACGATGGTCGGTGAGAGGGAAAGCCAGAGCATGCGTTCAGACATGTGTGCTATTACGTGGACTGTCCAACATTTGGCCGACATTTCGTCTCGTTACGTGATATATCTGTGGTGTTTTCCACCATGTTTGAGCAAGGCCGCTTTGTCCGCTGATTGCACATTGCGGAAGCTATAAAACAACTTACAATATCGACACACACACACAGACACACACATACGGAGAGTGAGAGAATACTTCATCATTGGTCACTACTTTCACTGCGATCGACCAGACAGGAAATAACCCCAGGACATTTTCCTCGCAAGAACCTTCCATCGAGACAGAGAGAATCACTCTAGAAAATATCAAGCAGTATGAAAAAACACTCCTCAATATTAATCGTTTTCAAACCAGCGATCTCCAAAATGAAAATAAATATTGATAGAAAACACTTCTCTGCACGAATCATCACCGCTATCACGACGAAGTAAAGGCAGGAAAATTCTTCTGTAAAACGACTATCAGACTATCTCGACGATACCTTCGTGCTTCCGTTATGATACTGTCAATCACAGTCTTCTTCAACGTCACGTTCCCGTTGATGCAGTTCACCATCTCCAGTATTTTCTTGAAATCTACAACAAAATGAACCATTACACAAACATTTTCCCGCCGGAAACCTCACCGCGGAAGTGAGGGAGGGCACAGTATCGATAGCTCACTTCGTCCGGGACTTCGAATTTCTTTCAAAGCCAGGAGTTTCATCTTTAACACAGACTCTTGCGAGTGTGTCTCGTTTCCTCTCGGAGAGTTGTGCGGTGTTTCCTCGTCCGTCATTTCGCCATTGGTATGGCCTTCGGGATGACCGTTCGTTAGCAAAGGCGGTGGAGGTCTCTCTGGTCTTTCGGGCCTGTCGTCTGGCTCATCTAATACCAGCTCAGCGAAAGTACCTACAAATACAAATAAAAATACAGATACAAATAGAAATTCTTATTCTGTTCTCTCCACCGTAAAGGACGTCTTGACGAGTTGTTTTACGTTTTAGATGTGGAGAAAGGAAAGTCTTTCCATGTGTAGTTTGTTTTTCGTTTTTTCGCTAACTTCTTGCTTTTCGAGGACAGAATATTGGCTTTTCAATAAAGCTGAAACTTGAAAATAACAATCCAACAGATATTTTGCAGATATTTAGAATTATAAATGTATTTGGGACATTAGCAGCCAAACGCGCCAAAGTCGTTTTATCAAGTAGCGCAATAACACTGGAAGCGTGCGCCACTTGGGGAAACAATCGTGTCCAGTTTGAGCTGTCATCTGACAACTGTTAGAAAATGTCCAGAGGCACGAGTCGATTACCTGGCGGTTCTTCGGGAGAAATGTCCTCAGCAGTCACCGGAACTATCTTTGAGGAAGAAGGCATGGGCACATCTAGCGGTTCCGGTAATGCAGCTGACTCCGCTATGGAAATGGAGGGAGTGAGGCCGTTAGTGAGCAGCGCTGACGACAACGGTGGCTCACTCTGGTGCCGCTGTCGCTTGACGGGCGACCGGAGACCAGCTCGCAACTTGTTCTTGAGGGCGTTAGGAGTCGAGCTACTTCCTTCCCTGACTTCGGAAAGAGTCCGTTTTAGTCGGGGAGGTCCGTTGGAGGCACCGAGGTTGTCAACGTCGGCTTCGTCGACCATACCGCCCATTCCGCCAGCACCAGCGGATGCCGATCTCTGCCGCATCTGAGGAAACTGATAGCTTTAGCCAATGTACAGATACTCAAAAAATGATGATGAAACCCCGACCTCACCTTCTTGGGTGATATCCAAGGATTTCCAAAGGTGTTGTTGACTTGCTTGGGTGCGTCTTCCGCCAAGTCTCTCAGTGGCTGTAAGGCTCCTTTGAGGTACTCTTGATAGTTGCCCATTTGAGCGATCGGGATACTCTTGTCCGCTTCTACAGAAAAATAATAAATAGTTTCATCTTGTAATTGAGAAGAACTGAAAGAAACTGTCAGTCCCCAAATGGGAGGCCGGCAAACGACACGGGCAAGATCACTATCTCAAGTGGCGCACTCTTCCGGCCAGCGACAATGAACCCGCGCGCCGCTTGGGAAACGTGCAAGATTATTATCTTGCACGCTTCTTCTGCCCTCCTTCCCAATTGTTTTTCGAGTAGAAAAATGCCGACCAAATAATAAAAGTCATCTATTTCGTAATTTTCGTTTGGTGGTTCAAGAAAGGTGGAAGACAGCCGGACGTACCGGTCGAGCCTTTCCACCGGTGGGGATGGAGGAGGGAAAACTTCAGGCTGGCTAGCTGGCTAACGAGGTCTTCGCGGTCCACGTCGAATGGGTTGTGGTGGAGGGGAATGTGGATGCGTTGTTGCATGATGATGGGCAGTCGAAGATGCATGCGAAATGTGTTGGCGTCGTTGGCCATCTGTTCTTGGACCGATTTGGCTAGGAGGTCGTCATAGTTGTCCTTCTGCGGAGCATTCGCATCTGGAGAGGGAGTCTCTAGCGTCGGTACCGCACTCTGAAACCTGCAACCACACAAAGATCAAATTATGATCAACAAGATTACAGACAAACAGCATTCCACGAGTTCCCGAAACACAAGTGGGGGTAACTCGGCGAGTAAATTTGAGCAGATCGCTTCCTCAAAATTTGAGCAGATCGCTTCCGCACGCTTACAGTAGTACTGGCTGGAAGCATGCGCCACTTAAGAAAACGGTCTGGCTAAGTTTCTTCGCTGAGCTCCCAGTTCTGCAATATAAAGAACATATCGACTCTTACCGCTGGATCACAGGAATGAGATCAGGAATAGGCAGGGGCTGGTTGGGATATGCAGTCGTGCCTTCAAAAACTGCTTTCGCCTGCAAACCAGAAGACCGTTTGTTAATACAACAGGACAGACGCTTCGATTGTAGTACCCCTTCAGACGTTTGCCAGTCCACTTACCTGCACTTTGACTTTGCGCAGGTAGTTCTGCAAGTCTGTACTAAGGCACTGGTCGTAGGAGTCCGGAATCATCGTGTGGAGGTTGGCTTTAAGCAGAAACCTCCTGATTGCCTACAAAGTAGATGAAATAAAGGAACCGTAAAGGTGGTGCGGCCAACTGACTTCCTCTCGCGACCTACCGAAGCCATGTAAGGAGGTATGCCCTGGATGTACGAGTCAAACTGCGCCTTCCATTCTTTCCTGTTCTGTGTCTTGTTAAACCTTTCTGTGGGAAACACGAAGATTCAACATTGAAACTGCTCGTTAGCAGGAGATTAATAAGGTTGGCTGGCACTACTTACCGAGAAGGTCGAAAAGGATGGGATAGTTGACCGGAAGTACGTGAAGTGCTAGGACTTTCTCGTTTCCCGGTCCTGGTCCCGGCCCGGGCCCTTGTCCAGTCTCTGTTCGGTTCTGCATGGCGAGATAGCCACACAGCTGGGGAATGGGCGGTCGGTCGGGTCCCGTTGTGGCGTTGACGTAGACAGGCCAGTGCTTGTAGCGTTCGGCCTTTTCCAGGAACTCGGAAGTAAGGGCGGACTGCTCCACTTCGTACTTGTCCACCGGAAGTGGCACGTCCCCCAAAGAGGGCGCTACTGGTATTTCTTCCATGCTCGGCTGGAACTTCAGGACTGGATGAGAATCCCGCGAAGGCTGCAACAACAGCACAATCATCAAGCTTGGTAAACCTTTTCGGAGACTTTTTACTGAATATCTGATTAAATGTGTTCGACTACAACGACTTTCTTTATTCTTATGTGTGGATTATAAATCGACGTTCTTTATTCTAGATTTCTTTTATTCTTATTCTTGGTTATTTCCTTGTCGTTTGTTCTTGGTTTGTGATGGTTCATAGCTTACTATGACGCTTTGTGTTCGGAGATCGGCCCAGAAGGGCTCAGGGAGGGGCCAGTGGCCATTGGCGTGGCTTTTCTGAGGATTGCGGGGAAGGAAGATCATACGGTTAACGGCGGAAGCGTGGAAGGCCGCTTCCTCACTGGGTTCAAGCCTGACCATGACACCGTTTTGTGCCACTAGATCAGCCAGTTTCATCATCACATTGTCCACCCAACGGACAGATTCAATGCAGAAAGACCGGCCTGTTGGAAGACCAAGTTTAGACACAAACCACTAAACGTATTCATGCATGCGCATACGTTACTCTTCAGTTAAATTACCGTACCTCCTGTAAGGCTGCTGAAGCCTTCAAGCGCTGAAGTATCTCGAGGTACCATGTCTGGAGGAGCTTCAGCAGGGTTTGGCTCTTCCATCCGGACACCAGGAATTTTCAGGACGACGCTAAAGAGACGTTGGTCCCATCGGTAAGGTTCTCTCGTCAACTCCAGACCGGGAATTTTGCTGTTCATCGTTACGATGAGCTGGAAGATATACAACGTTCTTACCAGCGAATCTTTTGTGCAGGTCTAGTAAGTGATACGGACCTCCGACTGGCTTTCCATCGTAAAGCTGTGGCCGTCAGTGAGGAGGACGATCACGCAGGACTCGACGTAGAACGGATTTCGGCCTTGGCCATACGTATCGATACCACTCTGCAGTCTATTAACATTGAGCATCTCGAAAGCTGACGACAGGATTTGTGAGCCATCTGACATGGCCGTAGCTTGCATGTTTTTGAGCTCATTCTGAAAGACAAGGAGAGATTCCCTCCAGCCAACCTACAATAAAAACAGAAACGTCAGTTTGGGCACATAGCGGGTGGACCAGTCAAAAGCGCCTCCGTTGCGTAACACACAGGTGATCCAGGTTAGGCGAAAACCCAGCCGAACCAGCTGGCTAGTGACGTCATACCGCACGAAATGTAGACCACATCCCCAATACATTCGGGTACATTATAACTTAAAATAAGCCAGCCACAACGTCTTCCCAGCGTGAATAGATCTTCTCCCGTTTAAGGACCGGAAAGTTACCTTCAAGTGCGTTGGAGGCTCGTCAAAAGTCATAAGCATAATGCGATCCATTCGATGGTTGAAATCTCGTGACCGGAACTGGAAGAGAAAGCGAGTTGCGATCAGTAACGATTCAATGGACGTTCAGTCAATCAATTGGAGCCTCATGCAGTGAAGTGAAGCCAACCGTTTGCCTACCTTCAAGAACATCTCGACCGACTTCTTTGCGATATCGAGAAAGGAGCACCCCGAGTTGGTCTTCTGCCCCATGGATATCGAGTTATCCAGGAGAAAGAGTATTATCGTCATTTTCGAGCGCTATTTGTGGACGAACATCAGGGAGCGAGAACGACACCAAACAGAGTGTGATCCTTCTGCGAGCGAACTCACATTTGCATTCCCTCTATGTTTTCAATCAGCAATGAGCTACGCTGGTGAGTCAGCCGTCCAGGAATGATCTGCCTATCATTCTCTAGCCTCTTCCCTACTAGCGTCCATCTCTCCAAGGCCTAGCACCCGCTCCAAACAACTTAAACCAAAAAACCTGAAAAAAAACCGCTGTCATTTTTCATGAAGCGAGAAGTTTGTCTGAACAAGCTGGAAGGAAAAATTTTCTGAAATTCAAGTTGCCAACACAAGGCGGATCCGCCTGCATTGCTAAAGCCAGTTGGTGACTTGAGCGGCCAGCGGATTCCGCAACGAGTCTTGGTGCCTAGCGAATTTGGCGGAGACGGATCCCAGCGGACTCTTGGAACTGGACGGCCATCTGTGGGATTGTATAACCGGAAGTCGCTGCAATCTCGAGGGGGCGCTGGGGCTCAAACTGGGCGATATGATGAGAGACTTTCGAAATAGGCGAGCCGGTTCCACAGTACTGCTCTTGCCTTCTCTACCTGCTGTTGATTAATGCAGAAAGGTTCCATGAACAATAAAATTAATTGCAGGTGAAAAGTTTGATATCTTCAGTCCGATCCTCTAGGGTTCATGCCTATCTCTGCCCTGTTTTGAGAACCTTCTATCACGACCGTTGGTCAGAAAGGCGAAAAGGGGTTGCGAATTGTGAGTAAAGCAAGGCGTTTGTATCTGCTTTCGTCAGGCTTCCGGTGTGGGAACGGGTTTTCCCTACTGGGTCGGGGTACATGTACGGCTGAGCAACTTCGCTGCACGTCAGTGACATTTTCCAGCAGTGCTGCGACTGTCGAAACTGGTTCATTTCGTCAGCACACATTCCTTCAGACGGTTGTTTAAATTGCTGTCCATTCGTGCATCGCACCCGCGCGCGATAAGTTGAATTGCAAGTCTCGGGCTGCCTAGATCGTACAGAGATTTTTATGCATTTCGGGCTTAAAGTGCAGACGAGGTTGAAAGTAGACACAGCGAAACTGGCCAGAGAGAGAAAACCGATTTGGCTCAGAGTCGCAACGATCGATTTTATGCCCGCAACCGATGTTAACCAATTTTTACTTCAAAGTGAATAAGCAACTTCGTATCAGCTTTCGTAATGCGCGCAGTTGGATTCGCTTTGGCACTGTGGCAGCCAACAGCACGCTCACACTTTTCTTTCTCGTCTCTCGAGCTGCCTCCATCACGTACACTTCATCTCTCCATCTCGCAAGAAGATTACAAGGCGTTTTCTCGTGCCCAATTTCTCTTTTAGCACAATTCGTCAGCGCAACATTCTGCCGAAATGAATCAGCCACGAGGAACGTACAATCGATTTCGTATCGAGGAGGATATTTGGCTGTGCGAAGAAGTCCTGAAGGCTGATCCCTTCAATTGCGAGCACAAAAACGTGGTGTGGCTCCAGATTGTGGATAATCTAAACTCTATCCCGGTAAGGAATATTTCAACATTGAACTTCCAGCAATCTTTCCCGCAGCCTACTGTGGGGAAAAATGCCTACTCTTGTACCACGGCGTTTTTCTACGATTGTGCGTACGTCGTGGTGAGCCGTGGAGGGACGCGGGGTGCTTTACACCATTGGCTGCATTCGCCCGTGCAGCTCACCACACCGTTTACGGTACTGTATCCTGTCACAGTATGACATTGACATGACAGCCTAACGAACTATACGTACTCGATTAACACTTTCAGCACGATCGCTTTCATGTTTGCAGAATACTACTGTCCTCTTTGTGTATACAGGAATTTTATTGGCTGGTACCGTGTTGCGGAGGCTGGTCCAACCAATAGGCAATTTTCGAAGTTTCAGAATTCGGATAATTGGCAGGCCATGAACGCCAAATCTCAAAAGGGAAGACTGGTCGTCTTGATTTTCTTCTGACCGCACTGATGACTACAAAATTTATCGCAGGCTTGGCTTCGATAGATAAGGCTGTCCCCAGTTCTCCAGTTTTTTTCTGAGCGAATACCGTGCACGTGTCTCGCGCGAAGAGACGAAACACCAAACTTCACCAAAACTACCCGAAACCGAAGAATTCCAGCGTGCTGGGGTCTTGCTGACCGCTGGTCATTAGTGTTGCTTTGGTGAGAAGACCGAGGTACATGCAAACAAAAGACCGAGACCCGAAAGACCAAAATCTAAAACTGGGAGGTGAATAAAACTGAGTGATTGTATACACAAAGAGGACGGTCGTACGCAGAGTGTTAAACGCCGTAATGCACAACTATTACAGACCACGGGGCAGGTCTGCTAGGCCGACCAGTAGAAGGTCCCAGGTGACAGACTAAACGTCTTGTCCGCAGCAACATCTTTCAACTCTACGTGCTTGTAGATCTTCGCAAAGCCAACGGGAGAGCGAGCCTGCAAGCATCGTCTGGACGACCTGCTCTCCCAGTACCGTCTCCAAGAAATCGCCAAGTTGAAACGCTCCGGCTCCGAAGAGCAGTACCAGATGCTATGGGGTCTTCTCGTTCAAATCGACCACCTGCGAGAAATCAGCTTGGACGACGAGGCGGCCGACGACAAGCCCGTTATGCCTCGCTCCAAAGAAAAGTCCTCCAAGCGTTCCTTCCCCATGTCCATGGCACAACCCACCGAGATCCAGCAACGCGTCCAGGCTATGCAGTTCCCCATCTCTCCACCGGCCAAGAAACAACGCGCTCACGCTGCGCCACAGCAAATCATGGTGGCCATGTCCCCCACATCTTCTACACACAGCATCAATACTTCTCAAAACTCCAGCTCGCTGCGAGAACCTTCGGCCAGTCCGCCACTGGCGACTATGCCCAGGATCTCAACGTCGGCCTACACCCTCAACCTGTCTTCCACTTCCAACACCCATGATTACGTCATCATGTTGATCCAGCAGAATAAGAACCAGCTGGACCTGTATGAGCGAGAACTACAGCAGTCTCGAAAGTTGCGCGAGAAAGAGCTGGACCTGGAACGAGCCAGGTTGGACTTTGAGGAGAAGAAGTGGAAGCAGTTCGTCGAGCAGAACCAGCTGCAGCATGACTTGCTGAAGGATGTCCTCCTTCAACAACGCGAAGCTCATCAGGCGCTGTTGGCCCTTCTCAAGTCTCCCACTCCCGAACCCCGAAACGGACAGCTTAATGGGTACAGCCCGGACGATTCATAACTGGCCCAGTTCGACCAGATGATTACTTTTGCAGACGACAGTCAAAATCCTTGCTATCCTAACTTTGAACCTTCCAGTAGGTCTTCGCTGTGTCTTGTCGAAATGTTACGTACGCGCAATCTTGCGTTTTATCTCAAAGCGGCTTTTGTTTATCCCGTAGATATTTTCTCCCCCGTATTATGTTTTGATTTTGTGGAGTGAACGTAGAGTTAACGGTCTTCGAATTCTGAATGTCGGTATTTGTTCCATATCATGAAAGGAATCGGGTACTGTAATGCTTCTTGAACTTCGCGAACTACGTAAACATACGCGTGCAGTCGAACCCCGGTCCGAAACTTTGACTCTACCAGCCCCCTAAGGGATGTTTTGCGCGTATGATGACGTACTACGCGAAGTTCAAGAAGCATTACAGTAATTCTTCGAGTTGAAGATTTGTGTTTCAATGGAAGATTTCGTCAAGCCCAATCAGCAACCTAGGCGACTTCCGGTTGGAGTAAAGGGAATGATGTCCTTCTTGAAGCTGCATCAGCGGTCGACGCGGTTTACAATATAAGGCACCATGGGGAACTGGCGATTGCGGTTATGAAAATTGGAGGGCAGAACGACGGACTGGGATACGTCCGTCCAACGGGACGGCCTGACCTCATCGCGCGCCAGTGGGTACTCGCTGGCACCGGTCCAGCAGTTGAAAGGCTGCGCGAGTCGCGGCACGCCATTTCGTCAGTCTCTGTCATGCAGTCGCACAACAAAGTTGGCAATCTTACGAAGTTAGATTTCTTGTGAACCCAGCGTATTTTTCTGGTTTAGAGTTTAGACATCAAGGCCAACGTTGGCTTTATTCTCAAATTTCATCAGTTCCGTCTATGGATGGAGCAGCAGCCTCGTCGGAGATCGCGAAAGCAGGACCATCCACAAAGACATTCAATACGAATGCCCAAGCAGGTTAGACCGGCTCGTCGTTATTTGGTACTTTCTGGTCCACTTTCTGCAATCTGAATACGTTTATTCATGGACGTATATTCTACAGCCTCAAATGGTCCGCCGGCAGCACAAAAGAATTCCATGGCTGGAAATAACGGTAAGCTGTCGTCGCGTTTGATTGCCAGAGAAAACTACAGGCCTATCGATGCTAAGGTGGCCTATGTCGTCATACTTGCCACACAGACAGCGTTGTCTCATCTGCTTGATGCAGTGCCAAATGAAAACATCACCACCTCTTTGCTTGGTGGTGGTGGTGGTGGCGACGGTGGGGAGCCGCTTGGAAAAAACCTTCAAGTGCAAAACCTGTGGAAAACAGTTCAGCGCCAAAGCATATCTGCGAAAGCACTTCGCAGCTTACCGTACGTTTCTTTGACCAGAGAAGCTTCCATGACGGCAAATGCCCCATCTTCCTACCCTGTGGTTACAGATGAGGCCTCTCCACGATGTGAAGTTTGCCAGCTGGTGGTCAAGTCTCAGCAAAGCCTGCTCAGCCACATGAATGTCCGTGTCCAGGTGCATGGCAAGGAAATGCTCCATTGTGTCAAGTGCGCTGTGCCATTCATCAACCCTCAAGCCTTGGCCCATCACTTTAAATCATGCGTCAAACCTCTGCCGGCCAACATCCAGCCAGACATGGATATGCCTCCCCCTCTACCAATTCCTCCCTCCCCACCGGCACCACCTACCCACAGTAAAGCGCTACCGCAAGCTCGTCCGACAGTAGCGCTACCATCGGTCCTGCCTGGCGAGTGGCTACTGCCTCTATTCGTTGGGACAAGGACCTACATACCGCTGCTACTCAAGCCTCCTCCAAACCTGCCACCACTGAGGCCTTCTTCCCGAGTTGCCGCAGCACCTACACCTCCGCCTGCTCCCAGAAGGAGCTTACGACGACTGCTACCCGTGCCGCAAGTGGTACCGCTGACGGCGCCTCAAGAGGCTTGCCCCTTGGATCTGTCCCTGCCTTCCAAGCCGCCCAAGCCACAAAGGTCGCCTAGCCTTCAGCAGCTTTCAGTTGCACAGGCCGACGTCAGGGCGGCTATTCCGCTACCGGTACAGGTCAACCAGTTCGGTGTTCCGTCAGTCGTTTTAAGATTCCCGTCAGAAAGGCAGCTGCACGTCCGAAGTAGCAATACAGCGTTGTCGTTGAGCGTCGGCGGCAATGGCAGTGCCATAGGAAGGTGGTATCCTCAATCGAAAGCGCCAGTCGATCAGCGTCAGACTCTGGCCGGCTAATGTCCACCACATTTTTTCGAGGAGTGTCTAAAAACGAGCAAGGGAGAGGGAGGACAGCTCCTGCACCAACATGCCAGTCATGCTTGCGGAAAGACCTTCGCCACCTTCGAAGCACTGTTGGCTCACCAAGCCTCTCACGCAGGTCAGAAAGACATGGAAAAAGTGCCAAGTCCAGAGCTGGCTTTGCGTAGGGAACAACACTTGAACAGTATCGTCTTCAGTCTTTCTTCAGTATGTCGATAGAGCTGTTTGATTTTCTTTTCGCAGCAGCCGCCTCGTTTCCACACAACGGTAAAGGTGCTGGACGACCGGCGATTGTCGTTCCGGCGACGAGCACATTGGCAACGCTTAAGCAATTACTAGCTCAACACCCCGACCATTTAGGTACAAGATACGGTACAAGTGGCGAATGTCATTCAGTTGTCCAGCTTTCATTGCATCGGTCTTGGTTTTGCTGCAAGAAGCTGATCAAGTTCTGTACAGTAAGTACTTTTGTGTTTTACAGGAAGGAGCTCCTTGAGGTATGAACGTCCTAGTGCTGGTCGCATTGGCTCCCCTGTGCCATCTTGCTCCAATGCACCTGCCTGTAGGGAGGGAAGAGATGTTCCTGTCGACTTGACGGTAGGCGCTGACAGTAATGGCCATAGCTATGTTGGGGTGTGTGAACTTGCTCCCAGCTCGCAGACAGTGACTTTGGGTCCAGTGTGCCTTCCGCCTTCGTACAAAAAGCCTGGTACTGACGATAAGCGTCAGATTATTGGCCAACTTGTTCGTTCTGGACAGAGCTGAAGTTGCCACAGCCTCATCTTTTCACTATTGAATTTTAATTGTCGTGATTTTCAGATGGGGATAGTACCTTCTTTTGTTTCTTAGAATGGGTTTCGTGACGGCTTTCTTAGTGTGAATGAGTTTCAGTTGACGGATAAGTAATTTATTATTTTGATGGAATTCGACAGGAGAGTGTACAAGCTAAGCTTTGGCCAACTTGTAGCTGTTTGGACATAACATATCACCGGACTTTGTTCAGTTATCGCAATTACCACGGGGGAAAGAAAACTCAAATGTCTGCAGAAAAAACGACCACTTCCTCTGTATCCACAAACAGTCATCCACACAAATAAAACGAGACCAGTTTTTCATCCACAAAATCATCTCTGTAAAACGTTTGTCTGAAAAGAATATCCACTTCTTTCTTTTAAATCACGGAAATATTGCTTGATGGCTTTGGGTTGCAGTTCTGTCTTCGGTCATTCAAAGTTGATGGCGCTATCGCCGTACAATTGGACATCTCCCCGGTCAATCTTGTAGTCGATCTCCACGACGTATTCGTATTTGGCCAGGTACTTGACCCATTTCTCGGGTGGTTCGTCACAGGTCGTCGAGATGCTGCGTAAAGTTGTGTGTGACATGGTGGCGGCTGGCATGGTAAACTCAATTTCCGCGTTGGGTTCAAAGCTTTGCGGCATTGTGTCGTATGAGTTGAGGTCCAGTTTACACGTCATCTGATGTTGCGAACCCGCACCTACAACCACCAAGGTAAAAGCTTCCACTATCACAAATGAAATGAAGGAAACAGAAGCTCGCCAAGCAAAATGGGCAAATTCTTTTTGGCCAAGTGGCGCACGCTTGCTGCCAATAACACTACACTTATGCGCCAATAATTTCATCGAACTTGTTTGCCGAGCTCTCAAATGATAGAACACTTTTTACAAAAAGACCCAACCTACAAGCCGCATTTCTTCGGTGCATCCAACGGCCAACAAACCCCCCCCCCCTCCCGCCTACTATTTGTAACCATACGGCAACAAGCTTGGGCAACAAACTGAACAAAGTTCGAGTAGGGCGGCAAAGGTCTTTTTGGCATGGGCGGCAAGTGCACAGACTAAAGGCGAAAGCAACGGAGGGAGGAAAGGAAAAGGAATGTGGTCTCTTTCTACGGACGAAGCTTCATCAAAATGAGCAGGGTTGTATATTTACCCTGGCCTTCCTTGGGAAGACGGCTCAGTCTCCAGACTAGCGATCTGTAGCAGTGTTCGTAGCGCGCAGAGCCTGCTGTAACGGCGATGGCGCTGGTATCGGGCACAGCCGCGCCGGCAGTTCGAATTTTCTCCCGTAATTCCTGCAACGACGTCCATAGCCGATTCTACCCTCGTCAATGTTACTGAATAAATTTCGTTCTGACCTTCATCATACTGCCTTTCTTGCTTTGTGCATGTTTGGAGCCATAGCCGAGGAGCTTCTCGGTCCTGAACAAGTAGATCCACTGTTCGGGGACGGGGACCCTGATCTGGATGTCATCACAAGGTTGCGCGCGTTTCCTGCGGTAGTAGTCGGTCGTCATGGCTTCGACTTTAATGCCCACTTTGTAGCCTTCCATGATGAAGTGGACTTTGATGGCTAAGGGCAGGTCGCGACTCCTGGGTGGTCGCACCCGGAACCTGACCAGTTCAAAGAAGCAGGCGTCGGGCGGGACAAACTTGATCATCTGGTTCTTGGCGTGTTCCTCCTTGGAGACACAATGGTGCATCTCGACGTTCTCCATGCGGATCCACTCTTCGGTGTAGATGGGTAGAATGTCGTGTCGACCCACCACTTCCTTCCCTCGGCGCTGGATATCATTCAGTCCAAACTCCACCTCGGGCATACCGGAGAGGAATGCCAGGCAGTAAACTCTGACTCGGCCTTTCCGCTCGGAAATTATTCCTTGCTTGTCCACTTTGGCTGTAAACTCATCGATAACGTGAGCTTGTATTTCCGACTGTTTGTAGATCATCGGACGTTCACGGACCATCGGCATACGAAATAAGACGTCTTCGATAGCGTGGACAAAGTCGCGCAGCACCCCGATCCTCAAGGAGCCAAACTTCAGCAGCTCCGTATTCTGTGAAGCGTGTTCCAGCGGAAGACCCAACTTGGTAATCTGCCCCTTGTTGATCTTGCCAATTTGCCCTGGTCGAATGCCCACCCGTTCTTTATAGAGGACATACTCGATCTTGGTGGTGAAAATCTTGGTGAAGACGTCCAATTCCTGATGGACGGCAATCTCCGTCACGACGTAGTTACCTTGTAGCGGCACCTCGTGGAAGGGCTTGGCTTCTTTGGCGTTGTGATACAGTAGGATGACGTTGTCTTGTAGCTTGACGAAAATGTCCTTCCAGCCACGGGTACCGGTGAAGGTCTTTTTGGGTGGGTATCGTAAAGCCAGCGTCCACGATGACTGGGGATGGTCCCACATGAACTCTGGCATGGGCGCCGTGTCGTCTTCATCGTATAACGGCGTGCTGGCTGAACCTTGGGAGGTTCTTCTGGAAGCGTTGGACTGTTGTGACATCTTTCGACCAGCTCGTCCTTTAGCCGGCAGTGTAGCTGGTCTTGCACCAGGTGCTTCCCATATGGCAAAGTCGTCCTCTTCGCTGGCCGCTGGCGCTCTCTGAGGCGGAAGTGGTGACTCTTCAGGGACGATGGTGGCGAAGGGGTCAAAGAAGGAATCGTCCAAGGCTTCGGCGTTGAGGTTGATCTTCTCCGGAGCTTTGTTCTTGTAGCTGGCCACCAATTTCAACATGGCCGCTTCCGGGTCGCTGGGGTCTGTCTCTTGGGTTGCTGCAGCCGTGTTGTCAGCGAAAGGGTCGCTGTCAAAGTTGGCTTGGAAAGCGTTCTTGCTGGCGCTGCTATCGTCATCGCCCCATGCACTGAAATCTCCCCCGTTAGCCTTGGGTAACAAGTGGCTGGCTTTACGACTTGGAGTGGGGCTAGGTTGACTATGGACAAGCATGCTTTCCACTTGGGAGACGACGGTCGTCTGCTGCGCGGCTTCAGCCAGCTCAGCTGCCTTGATAGCATGGCCGGTGACGCTTAAATCTGTGGGGGCTTCTTCGTCGGGACTTTCATCGCGTGTGTGGCTGAAGGCCGCAGCGAAGGTGACGTCCGAGTCTTGCGAGTTGGACTGCAGGAACATGTCCTTGCGCGACATTTTGGGTGTAGAGGAGGGAGGGCGAGGTGGTGGAGGAGGACGGGCTGGTACAGTGGGTGGTGCGCTGCTGGGCGAGGAAGTGACGGCAGTGACTTGGGCTGGTGTGGAAGCCCATGGGTCCCACGACTCGCTGGTGGTCGACGCCGACGAGGTACCGTTGACTTTCACATTGCCTTCATCTGCTGGAGAAGGCTGAGTGGCGCTTGCTGCCCCACTTTCTCCTCCTTGCTGCTCCTTGAGGCCTGTAAGACATGAAATCAACGTAGAAAAAAGTCAATAAGGTTTTCCATGTCGATCATCAAGATGTACTGCAGTACAAGAGAGACTTAGTGTCTTAAGAAACCAATGATGGACTAGACAGTTTTCTGTATTGGGCCAGTTTACCGTTGTTTTCCTGGGGCGCCTGTCCATCGTGGACCGTCTCAGTCGTATCAAAGTCGTCGCGAGTGATAAAGCCATTGGCTCCTCGGTGCGTATAGACGGCAGAGGGCGTGGTGGCTGCAGGCACCGCCTGACTTGAAACCGTCGAAGCAAAAGGGTCTTCCGTGGCAAAGGGATCTCGCTCTGCAGGTTCCACCTTAACAATATCCTCTGGAGTGGCGGTGACAGGTACTGCTTGAGGTTGGGGGTCGACATCGAAAAGACCCAGTAAGTCATCGATGGATTTCTTGGGCGGAGGAGCAGCCGGTGTCGCAGCTTTGCTCACTGCTTTCTCCAGTGGCGCCTCGGTGGCTGCTGTGGACTTGGTGGACTTATCACCGGGTTTGGGTCGAGCAAGCGGCTTGATTTCAGTGGGCACGACCTGCGAGGCAGACGCTGGGGCGCGGGTGGCAGCGGGGGCTGATTGGGCAGAACGGCTGGACGAGGAGGAAATTTTGTTAAGGGGAAGCTTTTCGGCCTTGGAAGGGGTTGGAGCAGGTACTGGAGCACTGAAGAAATCGGCCAGCTCGTCGATCGCACTGGACGACGTCTCTTGAGCAACATTCTACAACATCCAACGTTAAGCTCACTTAACAGCCTTTTTTGCTATGCTTCGATGAGACTAGACCCGAACCGAACCGAACCAACTTTTGCAACCTTGAATCCACTTTACACGAAAATGACCAAACGTTCCTTGCGCCAAAATAGACTGAGAAATGAATGAAGAACCAAAGGGTAAAGCAAAAATATCTGTAAATAAATAAATTAGGAAAGGAAAATGAACAGATCGAACAGACGAAGCGGAAGCCGGAAACAAGTCTACGCAAGGATGAAAGAAACGAACATAATGAGAAAGTTGGGTTAAGGTAAGGACAAGTAATTTGTACCTGAGTGTTAGTCACTTCAACGTTAGTCGGTGTAACTCGAGGCGTCGTTGGCGTCTCGGCTTTCTTGGGTGGCGGTGGTCGACCAGGTTTGCCTTTGGGTGGCGGCGGTCTACCCGGTGGCCCTGCCGCCTTCTTCACTTCCTCTTGGGCCGGTTGGTCCAGTACTGCCAGTAGGTCGTCAACGTTGGCTTTGGGCATTGGCGAGACAGGTCTGCTGGGTGGGGCCGGTCGGGCAGGCGAGGGATGGAGCGAGTTGTCCGATGGAGGAGATGAGGGAGTGTGCAGCGGTGTAATCTTCTGTCTGGCTGCACCCATCGTCTGCTCCACCCGCGCCGTCATGTTCTGGTAGGCCTGCCATTCGGCAGAGTGAGCGGCAGGTTCCTCACTCTCCGACTCGCCCCCTTTGCCCGGTTGAAAGGACTGCTCCAGGTCGTCAAAGAGGTCCTTCTTCTTACCCGAAGAGTACTTGCCTTTGGTGATCAAGTTCATCACTTTCTTCTTCGATGGCTTCAGACCTGCAACGAATGATGGGCCCAGTTCAATGTCTTCCTTCAACAACAACGACTTCGACCACCCATTGTTCTACCACCATCATTTTATGTCCAACCGAGGGAAAGAAACTGAACAAGATTGTTTTCCAAGTGGCGCACGCTTCCAACCAACAACACAACAAAGGTGCGCCACTTTGCAACGCCATCTTTTTGATTTGCTTTGCAAGAAGAATGTAGAAAAATGTCGCACTGATCCTCAGTTTCAAGAGCGTTTTGATGTCAAACTTCACACAAGAAACCAAGTATCCGCAGCAGTCAAGTAAAGACACCAAAATTTGGTAAAGAGGAGGAAGAGCCTTATTTAGGTCGATGGGGGTGAAATGGGATCGAAGGACACACAGTGTTTGGTGTCAGTTGCTGTGAGTGCCACCCGCATGAAAACGTAAAGGAAGGATAAAATTAATGAGAAGTGTAGATAGTGGAGCAAACGCTAAAAGTCACAAGAGTTCGATTGTGTATTCTGCGGGATTCAATTTCATGAAATGTGGAGCATGGCTAGGTGGAAGCCGGTCCTTATATGCCTATTGAGTTTTTGATTATTATGCGCAACCTGCCGCGGTAATGAAGACGTCTGTCGAGCGTGATCATGTGTCTGTTTGTTATCTAACTAACTTTTGTCATGGCTTGGAGCTCGGGCAAATGACAACCGATCGATAGTTCTTTTACGCCAGCTGAAACGAGGGGTACTCTGAGGCGGAAGTGGGGCAAAAAATCGATGGAAGCGGGGTAGGGCAAAGCCATGCCTCACTCCAGCTGCGCATGACAGATTCTCCTTACCAGTCAAGCCTAACGCAGCTGTGTACCGATTAGACACACCGCCCAAGAAAACGTTGGCTCTCCACTCACTATCCTCGTCTCACGAGACTTTATAGACATGTTCGACGTGGAACCAAAAATATTGCAAATTTGTTTTAGGCATTCCAGAATATTCCTGTTGAAATGTTTTCAAAGATTCCGCCAAATCCATTTTTAAATTTTTGTGGGGCGGTATTTTGAGTCATAACATGCATAGAATATGGGAGAGGAAGAGAAGAGGTACCTTTGGCCATTTTCATGTGAAGTGGGAGGGTGGGGTCCTTCTTCTTGGGTTGGGGGCGAAACTGTCCGAAAGGCAGCGTTTCCTCTTCATCAAAGAGGCGTTCGCGTGGAAGGGCGGAAGTCTGGCCGACAGCTTCCTCTTGCCCATAGCCCTCATAGCCCTCGTGACCTTCGTAGCCCTCCTCCTCTTCGTACTGCTGCTCGTCAGCTGTCGGGTAATGGGAAGTGGCGGTGGTGGCGGCGGTTGGAGGGAGGTAGGTTGCGTAGGTAGGGACCTTCCATTCCTGCTCCACTCTGGCGGGCTGGACTGTTGCAGGCTGTTGGCTATCAGCGCCGTAACTCCAGCTGTGGCTGTGGGTGGTGGTGCTTTGTTCGGCAGGGTAGGAAGAGTAGTCTTGAGCGGCGGGGTAGGTGGTCGAGTAGGTGGTGCTGTACTCGTAGGACGGTACGGAAGCACTGCCTTCCCCCGTCGCGTAGGCCGAAGGTTCTTGAGCGTAGTACTGCTCGTCCTCTGCTGTTCCATAATAGCTCTCGCTAACATGGTTCTCTGCAATAACAAGGCAACATCCAAGCAAGGTGGCAAGACTGCCCTTTTTCCTCCATTTGGACAAGCCATGAAATTTGACCAAAAGAAAAATGCACTAGCTAGTATGCCATCTCAATAGAGTAACCATCTCAATCTTTAACCATCTCAATAGAGTAACAAACTTTTTTTCTTTAAAAAAAGAGCGGCAGTACTACAGAGGAAGTCATGACAAGAAGGCATGGAAGTGAGCGATGGTTGTAAAGAGCGCTTGTTGATTGGCTAATGAGGCAAGGTGCCGTAGCGGACATTACTTTCAGTGTGGTTACCTGTAGCATGAGCGGAAGCATCATATCCTCCTTCTCCTTCCGTTGCATGTTGAGGGTAATAATAGGCATTATATTCCTGGCTGCCGATGGCGTAGCCCGTCCCGTGCGGATCGTATATGGCCAGGTCGTAGTCATACTGTGTAGCACCACCTTCTGTCGCATAAACGTCACTGCCTTCCCTGTGGCCGCCCTCTATCATCAGTTCTTCAGGCGGCGGCGGGAAAGCTTCTCCTTCGGTCCCCTCTCCGCCCTCGGTCAGCTCGGCTTGCAGCAGTGGTGTAACGCTTTCCTCTTCCGCCATGTTCTCGTTGCCTTGAGTAGTTGTAGCGCTGTCGGTGGCAGCCTCCTCCTCGTCCTGGACGTCGAGGGAAGTGTAAGGCACTTTGGACAAACGCCGATGTTTGCTTTGCTGGGCTAGATCGATGCCGCTGCCGTCATCCTCTTGAGGGCTCCTCAAGCCCACCTCCTCGGCCAGCGCTTGGAATGTCTCGTTGTCCTCTAAGGTGGTCGCATTCGGCGTTTGCCGACCTTCCTGACCGCTGGCCGGATTCCATATCACCGTGTTGGCTTCTGACTCTTCACCTGCCAAGACCAAAAACATTGTCAGCTCCAATCTTCCACCCCTATAATGCCTTTCTGCCGTCACAGTCACATTCTCTCAAATATGCAACCATAATACTGTATTCTATCATGATAGAGGTCCTACATACTGTATAAACAGCCACTTTCGACTAAAATTGCGCACTTGACATCTGCCCTACGCGAAAATCGGACACTGCTACACTTCCTGGGAAAACGTTGTAGAAAAGGTGGGTGAAAAGGTCTTGTTGTGGTGTTGTTGCGTCAGTTGATACAAGAGACATTCCTACAAAGGCTGAGAGTCGAATCTTTTGGTTCAACTGCCTTGGTTGAAGCATTATGAGTTTTTCTTTCGACCGGTGACGCACACCGGCTCATCCATCAGGTCAGACAAGGGAATAAGCGTGCAGATCGATAGCAATTTCAGTAATTGTAGGCGGCCAACTAAGCGGGCCTTTGAACTTTAATGATGACGAACCTTGTGAGTCGGATAGAAGGGGAGATCTGCCGGCGTGCTGGCCTTGTAGGCCGTTGCTGTCCTGCTCCGTATCCGTTTGCAGCCTGTCATCGTTGGCCTGACTTGGTTGTTGCTGTTGCAGCTGCGGCTGCTCCTGTGAGACATGCTGATAGTGGTGCTGCGCCGCGTTACTTTCCTCTTGGTCAGGCGCCGTATCGATCGCCGTCGGGTCTGTCAGGATGGCGTCACGGCCCGAATCCCTCACATCACTCAGCACAGCTTGGACGCCTTGATTGTCCTCTTGCTGATAGTATTCACCTGCCGCTTGACCTGTGCTGTCATAGCTGTCATAGCCGTATTGATCAGCGCTGCCCTGACTGCCATCCCATTGTTGCTGCTGACTGTAATCCCCATACGAATAATAATTGCCCGCTTCGTCGGTATAGTAATACGCTGCACTGCCGTCCTGGCTGTAATTAGCATAGTAGGCGGCGCTGAGGGTGGGGTCGTCGTGGCCATAATAAGCGTCTTGGTCTTGAGGCACAAGCGCCACATTTTCCTCAGCAGGGCCAATGACAGATACTTCTTGAAGAGGTTCAGCGACACTGACTTTAGCCGCGGAGGAAGGAGGGCCAGGCGGTGGAGGAGCTTTGCGGACAGGTGCAGGGGGAGCTTTCCGTGTCGGCACAACCGTCTTGGCCGTTTCCTCGCCGGAAGTTGCAGGGCTCATCGTTACGGCGCTGGCCGACGAGGCTACTTCTTCCACGCCAGCAGCTGCTGCAGTGGAAGAGGAGGATAATGGAGAAATGCCGTCTGAGTGCTCTTGGCCAGGATAAATTGGGCTGAAGGAGTCTTGAGCGGCGAAAGAATCGCTGGCGAAAGCGTTGTGGCTGGCTGTAGAGGGGCTTTGGGCCGAGGCGGAGTCACCACCAAAGGCTTCCTCGGGGTTGGCTGCCACATTGGCAGTGATGTGGATATCGACCTTGTTATGTTGATCGGTGGGCGGAGTGCTGGCTGTTGGACTATTGTCATTGGTGGAAGAGGCATGATCGGTTGATTGTCTGAAATGGCCGGAGGGGCTGGGTGTTACATTGAGAAGGCGATGTTCCTGCGGCGTCCAGGCTGTCTCGATGATGATAGGAATGGGCAGCTTGTTGTCCTGGTTGAAGGATGCTTGGGTAAAGTCGGGCTGCCAGTCGCTACCCTGGCTGGCTGTTGAGCGTTGCAGCCGTGAGGCACGCTTGTTGAGCAAGCCTTGCTGGCAGAAGCGCTTCCAGTCGTCGCCATCGACCAACGATGGCTGACGTCCTTCCTTCTCCTTGCCTTGTGTAGTTGCGCCATCATCATCGATCGATTGCTGCGACGAGTCTTGCTGGTTGAGACGGAGCTTCAGCTTGATGCGTTGTGCGCTGCCCTGGGTGCTGGCCCCTTCCTTCTCAGCCTCGGCCACGTAGGCTTCCAGGTCGACAACGGCCATGTCCCGTGTAGCCGACCGGGGTCGCTGCACCGGGGCTGTGCGGAATGTCTGCCGTTTCTGCCGTTCGTCCCGAACTTTCTGCCGTAACTGCGCAATGTCACGTTTGGCTTGTTCGCGCAAGACTTTATCGAGGATATCGGAGACCTGACCAGATGGTAGGTCTTCCTCGTTCTCTTCGGTGGCAGTGAGTAGCGTGTCTTCCTTGTCTTGTTTACTGTCTTCTCCGCCTCCTTCAGTGTCAATGCCTTCATTGGCTGTCTGTTCATCGCCGGTATTTTGAAATGGAATATTATTTTGGTCCTTTGAGCTTGATTGTTCATCTTGGTCGTCGTCGTCGTCGTCGTCGTCGGTGTTGTCTTGTGGTGGCTGAGGCGGTGATGGGCGGCCTTTAGGTTCCTGCAGCGAGAAAGCAGATTTCTTGGTCACTGTCTCAGGTTCGAAGGGGGAAGGTGGGTTAGAAGGTGTATCATTACTTAGAACAGAAGAGGCGGTGGCCGTGTCGTGGCTGTGTCGCTGTGTGTGATGGCGCTGATGATGATGGAAACCCCACACATCCCCCATCGAGACCCGGTGTGCCGCTGACAGTGGCTCCGGCTGCGGCGGCGTCGACTTGGACCTGCGTCGTCCATCGTCGGCATGACCGTGATGGACATCGACACTGTGGCGTTGGTTAGTATGGTTGGGCTGGTCATGAGGGTGGGCACTTACGGAAAGGCGGGTACGGTCAATCAGCTGCTGCAGCTTGTTCAAGGCATGCGATTCACCCTTACGAAAGGCCTTGGGTGACAGACTGTGCGAAGGAGGCCGCGGCGACGATAAGGAACGGTTGGAGTTACGATTGAGGGTGCTGCTAGCCGACAAGTCCCCCGTCTCCATCACGTCGGTACCCACTTGCGACACTTGGACGTGGGTCAGTAAAGCTTCCAGCTTGTTGCGAGCCAGGTTGTTCTTCTTGCTGCGTCGCGGAGAAAGACTGGCCATCCGTTGGCGAACGCTCAACATGGGGGAAGCCGACCTGGAGGAGGAAGAACCGCCGGTGGCCGTTGATTCTTTACGCTTGAAGGGACTCTTGAAGCTGGAAGAACGGGACTTGACTTGTGCATCGGGCGAGGCTGAAGGGTCGCTTGATTTCTTGCTCAGCAAACTGCGCTTACGCTCGGTGCTGACGGCAGAGGAGGAGGAAGGTGCCGAGCTGGCACTGACAGGCCGGGCTCTAACATCCAGCTTTTGCACCTTGCTGAAACTGGTCGGCGACTTCTTTTGCTTCTTGGACAAGTCCAGTGTTTGAGGTCGAGAAGGCGAGGGTGCACGGTCCACCTCATACTCGGAAGGCTGCAACGAGCTTTGCTTGTTGTAGGTCCGCGTCTCCACCAGGACAGTGGGCCGTTTGACTGCAGTGGAGGAGGTGGAAGGTGAGGCCAAAGGCGAGTCGCTCTGAACGTCGATGGTGATGGGTTCGGCTTCGAAGGAGGTTTGAGACTGCGAGCTCTTGCGAGGCTTGCTCTTGACACCATCACGAAGGGCCGACCGCTCGGTTTGACAAGCGATGGAACGCGTCTTGACTACCACCGCTGTCTCCTCCATGATGCTCGTTTGGCACAGGACGCCGATGTGACGCTGCGAGGAACCGGGTAGATCAGCGCTATAACCCACCGTCCCCAAACCTTTGAAATCAATCAATCAATGAGGAATGTGCAGCTGCAATACACCAACAGGACCAAACGGATAAGACTGGAACGACATGCCAACATTGGGGGCCTGGCAAACAAACTTGACCACATCGTTGTTCCAAGTGACGCACACTCCCAGCTGATTACAAGGCAGCGTGCGTCACTTGAATAACTCTACAATACTCTTATCCCGGGTGGCGCGCTGTTCCAGCAATGTAAGCTGCAAGCGTGCGCCACTTGAAGAAATGGTCTGTTCGACTTTGTCTGCCGAGACCCCAATTATTTTCCGAAAATTGTTCAAGTTTTGGGGTTGGAAAGTTGGTTGGACTGTTGGGTACCTTCATCAAAAGAGTTGTAGACGGAGCTGAGGCCGCTGTCGAAGGAGGCAAGCGGGGCTGGTCCTAGCTGCTTTTGGCGCAGTCGACGCGACGGCATTGAGGCTTACCAACGATCACAGTAGGCTGATGAGGAAGGGATGAAGAGACGAGGCACTGCAAAAGAGGGAGGGTGGATAGAGAGTACTTGATTATGAGGAGATATTCAAGATGTGCAGCTCAGTGTAAAAATCAATTCCTTTATGGCTCGTAAGGCTAATTTCAGTCATGCTACATAAAGCCTAGCCTAGGCTGTTCCGCCGCTAGACGCCGCTGAATTGAAAAAAGATTTGGAGCAGCGAGCTCCTCGTTTGTCAGTCACTGCAAGTCTGAACCCAATGAATGTTCCCCGGATTGACTTAAACATTGGCCTTTTCTATGAGAATGGATAGCACATCCACAAACATCAATCTCGAACAAACTGCCATACGTTATCACTGTCAGCCACAGCTATCCTTCGAAGCTCCAACTGAACTGTTAGCAAACCGTAGAAGAGATTCTGGATCGTTGTCCTTCTCTTTCTCAGAGGGTTACCTTGTTACAACCACACAGTAAGAAAATGAATGAGCTGCAATCTTTAGTTATTATCGCCTACTTTGTCTTTCCCGAGATATTACGTAATTTTGAGGACCGCTTATGCAAGTATGGGTTTAATGTGCGGGGAAAATTGAAAATGACGACAGGCTACGCTGTCGGCCATAAATGACCTGCATGAACTCAATGGAGCTAGATCAAAACGATGAATGCTGCACTGAAAGAGTCAGGTTCCCTTTCCTATACATCCGCCAAATTTAGCCCAGTTATATCTGGTAAGGACCCTCCAGCGACATAAATTACTGGAAAACCAACAAAGTGATGAATTGACACGTCCCGTTTGCCCGCTATCGCAGTGACGATACACTTTAGAACCTGTAGTCAAAAGTCTTTCAAGTTCGCTTTTGATTTTCCCGCTGCCCAACGAGTATCAGGTGGCGTGAAACCTTTGGCGACACCAAGTTCATTGGCGGGCAAGTTGAAGCGAAGACCTGCGTAGCTTCATCAAAACGTGTCTGGGCGACACGCTGAGGACGTTAATTCCGCACGTGGCAAAGGACGAAGCCATCATGTCGTAGCACGTAGGCTGTCTACCACAGACCGCCATCAACAAATTGAATCGGGAGATCTTGGCTTTCACTGACTGGCACTTGCCAGCTGCAAAGGGCAACACTATTGGCAGCCTGCGCATTTAAAGGCTCATTACTAGTTCATTTGTCAGAGAGAAATGTCGCACGTACAGCTGCCATTACTCCTACTTTCCCCCAGCCAAATGACCATTGACATTTCCCTATATTATAACTCCACATTTGCGTATGGCCACTTTGTCAAACTTCCAAGCAGCTAGTTTTCAAAAGTAGCTGCAGTGACATTTGAAATTTGATCTGTTGTGCACATGTGCATAGTTGTAACTGCTGACCTTTGCAAATGTACCTCAGGACATGCGTCAAAGAGTGGCCAAACATTCCTTGGGAGGCTTCCAGCTTGACATGGAGAAGGCGGGCCTATAAGCTTAGCGTTTAATTAGGCATTCCCAGCAGGCTCAATGGCCAGTTGTGAGAAACTTAAGACGGCCACTCCAGCCACAAATCCCTCCGTACTCGAGCGGAAGAAAGCCGTCGAGGGGCGGACAAGGTTGAATGACATGGAAGACGATCGCTGGCACAAACCCAGATTAAGCTGCGCACATTGGCAAGGGTTTCGTAAGGCTGTGTGTACCCGCAGAGTACAGCACGTCCTCCTTATGCAATGGCGTAAAAGTCAAACAGAGACATGGTACACAGCCATGCATATGTGGGCATATTGACAGCAAAGTAAACATGCTGGAGAAGAATAATTAGACTAGATTCCACTACCTTAAGAAGGCTCTCCGACGGCTGTCTGCATGACCATCATGTCTCAAGCAAGCTTGAACATCAGCCGGAAGAAGTAGCCTCTGTGCATCAGAGCTGACACAGTGCTGCAAATGATCCCTCAACGTAACAATCTTCCTTAATGGCAGCCCTGACTTGTCTAAATAACTCCAAATAGCTCAAAGTTCCAACCAAGTGCATTCAATGTCAAAAACCAGCTTCAGACTCGTATCAAGCCGCACAAATTAGTCTACAGGGATCAAGTCGATCACATCAGAAGACAGAAGTTTCATCTTCAGAATTTCATGGTCACAAATCGGGTTCGCCTCATGGATCATGTCTGGCTTCTTTTCTACGCTCAGTGACACAAGTAAGGCTTCCGGATTACAACATACTTATCGAATGGTTTTCAGCACAAAGAAAGGGACGTAAAGTTATGACAAACGGTACCTGCAATGCTTCAAAAAATAAGGGAATAGGCTGACGTCGAAGCGTTGACGTTGCTGGACAAAAGGCTTAGCAGCGTCAAAAGCGCTGCACTATGAACTGTTACTTTACCGTCTTTTACCTGACAGGAAGCAAAAATCCAGATCAATACATAACAACAGCAGCAGCACAAGGCTTGGGCGATCCTGCAGCTGGAACAAGGATCGAAAGGGCAGAGAAATAGATTCCTTACAGTCAATTAGTCCGTGACAGAAGAAAAGGCCAAGGAGGAAGAGGCTGGAAGTGAAGCGACGTGATGATCATGTTAAAGAAGGAAGCGCGGCGCGCAGTAAGACAAGAATATTCCCTTACACAGTTCCGCTGGCAATAATGGCAGACTGTTTTTTGTGCAGCAGCCAGCCAGCAAGTGGTTACGTATATTATTGAGTAGTCGATGCAAAGCAAAATCTGCCGACGGAGAGTTCGTCTCTTGGAAGAGCCATGTTGGTCCTGTATGCGCCCATTGATCGAAGGAGAGGCTGACGATGGGCAGAAGCTGACTGACTGTACTTTATCGATTCCCTTTTGCAACATTTATGGCGTCCAAGATGCCGCCGCGTCGACGCTGCTCTCCGACTTTATATATAGCTAATACGACGGCCAATTCGGCCAAGGATGTAAAAAGGGAATTGTGGGGGTAAAAAAACTGTGTAGCGGCGCATATGAAGATAAAAGAGCGCAGTTAAGTTTGCCTTGCTGGAACTTGGCTAAATGAGGGCGTCTATGCCAATAAACGACACTTATTCCTCGCAGCTTCTGCTGGAATGTACGTCGATAATATTTCTTGGCAGCTGCTGCCGACACCCCTACGTGTGTCGTACCATGTGGTTGTATCTAGAGCTGTAACAAGGCACAGCTGTGTCGTTACCACGATTAATTGCCCACCTCGTCAAGACGCTCTCTGCATCCTCAACGTCAAGTACAACGTCTACCGTACGTCCGTAACATAGTTATTTATTAAGGGAGGCTTAATACATGTACAAATGTAGTTCCTTCGCATACATATTGAGAAGAAGAAAATGTGTGTTGAGCTCTCCATCTCACAGTTTGTCAAATCTTGGCGCGGCGATTTCTTTGTGAAGGGTCGTCGACGAGGGAAGCAAAGTGGTCTTTCTGAATTTGGTCAGAATTGGTCTTTTGGTTAAAATGATGGCACAGTGAAGGAGCAGCCACTGTGTTGGCCTAGAAAGACTAGGTAGAGCAGGCTTCTCTTTGACATATGGATGATAGGAGTGCCCACTGGTCCAACATTGATGGTGCTCTGTTTTCATCATCATTTTTTCCACTTGAGGCCATCGGACTTAGGTTTGGCTGATGCAGTTGTATAGACAATTGAATGCGCTACATGCCCCCCAGAAGTTGTCTCTGACTTGGAGTTTCTTGAAGGATAGAAACGGGGTGTGAAAGTCTAAGTCACAAATATTTCCTCCTAGATTCTGTGTTATATTTGCCCCACTGTAAATCTTCGCACACAAAATTGATGAGAGTTTTATGGGGTTTGAGATCGAGAGCTCAACAATGCCGGCTCCCCTCATGATTCGACTAGCACAGCTGTGGTCTATGACCGTACGTACCACAACTTTACCCACCTCAAGTCGCGCACAACTCAGCAGACGGATACACGGATCCGGGGTCTTTAGCAGGCCTATGCGTCTTACCAACCTTCGACGCATCAAGAATTTTACTCTAGCTAGAAATCAACAGTTACTGTAGAAAACTATCCCTGTCTGGCCGTGACTTCGATTCGATGGCGTACAGCGGACTCATAATTTATTGGTGGAGCGAAATGTGGAAGTTGAGCTTAAATATTTGGGCTAAGCTGAACTACATCTTGTGGAGATGGATGACTTGATGGAGTAGGCAAAGGAAAAGTCAGGCCTTCTTGTTGGTGGAAAGGGACGAGGAAATCAGAAGGTCGAGGCCGGTTGTGCTGCATGTGGGACTGGGTGATGGAGTGTGAGATGAGCAGCCTTGAGTATACATACTGTATGCCATAGTGTGTTGTGCGGTTACGCAGCCGAGTGTGCCGACGCTCGAGGCACTGTACTACTGTATACACAAAGATGGATGGGGCCTGTGGAAGTGCCAATGGTTTGTGCCCAAGATCGCCATGACCAGGAAGGAGAGTCGATCGACCAGCGCGTGTGGCGGAATCACTCATATCGATAAGCGATAGCAGCGCGATCGGGGATGCATTGGATGGACAGTCAGGCGCTGAAGAGGCTGCCATGTTCCTTCTAAATGGTCGGTTAGGACGCCAGTCAGCCAGGCAGGCGCAGTTGCCGTACAGAGGTGCCTCCTCCTCGGCCTTCACTTGCCCCCATGCAGCTGGCAGAGAACCAGCCCACAACTCAATGCAAGGCCGCCAGCAGTTCCATCTACAAAAAGGGGGACGCAGTACACTGCCAAACACCGGATGTGCGATGAATGATCGACGTTATGAGGCCTGACTATCAAGGACGACCGAACGGCCCATGCGCAGAAAACAAACTATCATCAATATATATCGTATTGTTCTCCTTTCTCCTCCCATGCTAAAAACGACTGTCATTTTGTCCACCTTAGCGTTTTCCTGATTCAAGTCGAAGCAAGCGCCTTAGTCAATATTCAAAGGCCAGCTACATGATTTGGCTGATCGACCGATGGTTGGGGAATAAACTTGAGAGTTGGTCAAAAGCGGCGTCACCAGGCAGGCTCAGGCGCCACCTGTCGACTGGCTTAATTATAGAAGTATGGAATCCGACACATCCTCCATCTGAAGGGGGATGTCCATCTCTATACACAATTTGTCATGGCGTAAAGCAGGAAATGACTTTGAACAGGATAAGATGCAAGGGTATGGCGCAGCTAGGGCGCAGATGAGAAAGTCAGGCGAGCCCATCCGCAGATCTCAAAGTCGACACAATGGCGGCCCTAGCTTCCATCACACACTGTGGTCAGCCCCATGAGCATCCTATAAACTCTTTTGCGGGAGAAGAAGAAAGTCGGCCTCTCAAGGGAGGATAAGAAAGTCCTAGCTGAATGCCCGATCGGTCGACGCTCAAGAGCACCTGTGGTGCCGTATATACAGTACCTATAGACAAGTCCTGCTCTCCACCGCGCCGCTTTCCGCCAACTTAAGGGCTGCAACGTTGCGCTAGCTGGATACAAAAGAGACAGCCACCTGCAAACAGTTCCAAGGTTTGCCTCCTTTTCTCTCCAGTGTTTGCAGACTACATGATGTGCTAGAAGCAGCTTAGGGGGATGATGTTTCTCACTACGCTTGGCTCGGCATCGGAAAGCTCAACGACTTTGACCACACAAATGGGGCTTATACAGCAGTTACAATTACTGTTACGCCATCCGCCGACCTTCATGATCAGCAGACAGAAAAGAGTTATATAGTTAAGATGAACGCCGGAAACCTTGCCAAACTAAATCCAGATGCAACCTCAATGTCAGAAGCCTATGCGTACTGTCGATTCAATTACGGGCCGAAACTCGGTTAACGTCGGCAGCGAGCGGACATGGTGGTATTGAGGACCGAAACCTCGTCCTCCACGTTGGCGAAATCTGGGTGAATGATATTCCCTGGCTGCTTAATGTCAATATGGCCCTGTGCAACTAGGTCAATTATATTTGCCCATAGACAAGCATAAATTTCCTCCTTCAATATAAACGTTCAAAAACGAACATAGACTATTACAGCTAAGAAGAGTAAATGGCAGGCTACAAAGAGCTGCGTGCCGAAGCTAGCTTCAGGCGACGCGCCCACAGAGAGAATTAGCTCTTAATGCGGACAAGGCAAAAGCCCCGTTTACAGCGGATATACCACAATCATCCCCAAGGAGTCGTTAGCAAGTCGAGCGTGCCTGACACATTCAACCCTGCCATCCCCGCTTTAATCGGCAATGCGCAAGACATTAGTCGAGCTTTCAGCTTGCTCATCCAAGTCGTTCAAACCCACACGGCCTAAAACCCTCTTTTGGCCACAAGGAATCACTATTACCCACCCCCGAGATGACTTCCTGCTCTGAAGCGCCAGGACGATTCCGACCTGCCTTCTGACATCAGGGCAAGGTCGAGAACACTTACCGCTAGTTGCGACATTGATGATCAACCTAAGATGATGATCACCTTGGTAAATCCACAATGGGTCAGTTTAGACAATCGATTGCTGAAGAAAGGATAATATGATCTTGGCTGAATTGTAATTGGAGAGTGACGTTGTAGACGACGAGTAGAAGTGTACGGGATGAGAAACAAGGTTCTGCAAGTAGAGGTTATCGTTGCGCATCAGTGATCAATCAGCAGGGAAATGCCAGCTGGTAATTGATTTAGTGTCGTACTTGTCGTCAGTAAAAAGAGTACAAATTGATAGGCGTCGCTCGATCACAAGGAGACGGCCAGGCTGAACTCTTTCGTCTTGCCGACCCACGGTCGCTCCCCAGGTTCAGTTCAGAGCCACACTGCCAAACATCCCGAAGAAATCACGTTTAAGCAAAACGAGTCGACTTTCTTGTCTATGCCGAATGCCGGAAGAACAGTCGTATAGACACGACATTTGATCATGTCAGCGGGATGAAGGATGGTCCAGGAAATATTCCTCTCCGTTATGCCAACGTTGGAGGGGACGGGAAGAGTATTCTGGAAAGAGAGTACATACAGTCGCGGTTAAGATGGTCGAACAACGTTAAGCACTCTCCAGCCAAGCTCTGCAAGCGACACATTCCTCTCTCCCTCCCTCTATCCAGAGAAGTGGACTTACTACTTATCATACAGCATGGAAATGGCAGCTAGCTGGCCTATCTCCGATCGGGGACCTCAACTTGAGCTTTTTACTAATACGTCGATGCCGAGCAGTACTCTGCCATTACAGGCATATCGATCCCTCCATGGCCGCGCTTTGCCATTTTGTACTCCGGGCAAGGCTTGACTTTGCTCCATCCGTCTCGATCGTTTGTCCGCCGTCATTAAATGGCAGGGGTTTACCCAGATCATCTTTCTGGCCGGCGTTTGATGCAATAAACACTTGTTAGACGACACATTCCCTTGCAAAGAATAACAAAGGACGAGCATGCCTTGGCTAACGAGCCCCAGCATCCGCTCCTAACGAAAACATTCCACAGCTGGATCACGCGGACCTTGCACAAGTGCGCCGAACAAGCAATAAACACAACCTGTGTTTATGCTCTAAATCCAGACATTCCTGGGCACGATCCACGGACACTGTCGAGCTGCTAAACAGAACAGCCCAGCATTGATTGTCAATCAACTCAGCAGTGCTCGGTTTAGCAGCTCGATCATCAGTGTCCACGGAGGTAGTCAGGCAGAGAAGGGCAAAGAACAGGAAGCAGCGCTTTTTTGCCGTCTCCGATGGACTTTCAGCACCATCATCCCTGCTCGCTGACGTGCTTTCCTCCCGATCCAGGTCCATAACCACGCCGCCGGTGTAATACCAATAAACAAACCGGGGGCACCGGGACTGACCAGGGGGCGTCAAGTGATACTGCGACTTGAATTTCCAGCTGCCGTTTTCGCATCCATGTCCGATTACAACGCTTGACTTAGTTATCGCGTCGGGCGATTGAGAGTTGGTAACTGAGTGTAATCTGCTTCTCGTGCATGTTTCCATTACCTCGGAAGCCATCGCTACAGAAGGATCTGTCGGTAGTCGGGTTCGCTCGATCCGATAAGAGTCTACGATGCTTCTCAACTTTCGGAAGATGGCGCACGGTAAGAATGGCTCGTTGTTTTAGGTAGGCTGCTGGTACTGCTATTTTTACAGTTTACATCAGACCGACAACTGCTAGTCCTGCCCTGCTGCTTTTACCATAGTCCATAGCAAGGTACGGAAGGTAAAAGGCCAGACCGACGTCCGGGTTACCCCCCTCTGCGACGCTATCCCATCCATGGTAAAATATGACCCATCCCTGGGGGAGAATTTTGCCCCCCTCAGTGGGGGATCGATAGAATTCGACGAGATCTATCGAACTGCATCAGCCGGGTTCGCAATGGGGACCTTTAGTCCAGGGGTAATAAAGCGTAAGAACAGAGCTGGAGCTCGCTTTGCTCGCCTCCAGCTCTGTTCTTACGCGTGCTAGCCCTACGCGCACGCGACCCCCACCTAGCCGCTCGTTAACCCCCACCCCCCTCCCCCAAACCCCCAGTTTTTCTTAATTAGAACATTTAATTAACGTTGCTGTCACCAGCCTTTACCAGGGGATGTCACTGTTGCAAAAACGGCTGATACAGTTCGATAGATCTCGTCGAGATGTATCGAATGGTCATATCAGGGGGGCGACATTCAACCCCAGGTAGGTTAGTACTATACCCCATCCATGACCAGACCAATGGAAGCTAGTTTTCTGCCACACGCATGGACCGATGGCCTTTAGCATATCCTGCGGTCTTTGCCATCCCATCAAGCTCGGATATATCAGGACAGAAGTGTGGTCTACCTTACGCGCACTGCCCATTGAAGTCTTGTTGTGGACGAATCCGACATGAATCAGGAGTTAGCTTTGGAGAACTACAAGATGCTTCCCTCTTGATCGCATCACTAATCTATACCTTCGAGCGTGAGGTTCAAATGGGTGAAAGAAAACTTAAAAAAGGGACGCCCAGCGCAGTACAATACTAGTGCCTTACCTGCAATGGACTAACCTCGTACGAAAATGGTGAAAGTGACTTTAAGTGAGACTCGGCAGCCTTCAGTTCGGGACTTACGGGCTGGCTCAATGCGGGACCAGTTCGGGATATACGTCAGACGATGTCACGATCAGGTTAAGCACGCCTAGCAGGCGTGGTATCACACTCGAAAATTTGTCAAAGTCCGAAGTTTGGATCACTTTCGGACGAAAAGATCAGAAGGTGACGTTGTAAGTGCTCCTCTGGCTCAGTGGTTATACCGTTCACCTCAGATTGGGTGCTTGACACTTCCCTTGCAGCGGGCCGCGTGGACGTGCGGTCAGACCCGCTGCATCGCGTCTTTTTGGTTTTTGAACGGTTTAACCCACTGCGCGAAAAGTCCCGGAGATCGGGATCGCACTGGACCAGTTAACGTACGTAGCGTTTCAAGGTGGGCATAGAGCGCCTGCGCCAACCGGCACTCAGTTTGGAACTACTTGCCGCATGGCTTTTCTCCGGGATATTGTTCACTGAAAAAGTCCTGAACTGAACAAGGCCTCAAGGTTTGCGAACGGGACTATTTTCGTACGAGCATCGAGGCTTCCAACCTATGGTGGTCGTCCCTTTCCGAGCAAGCTGAAGGGCTCTAGAGGAGTTTAGGCTTGCTGAGGACAGATCAAAGCTTTCAGAACCATGCTGAAGAGGTGCTCAAAATCGGTCGTTACCTGGTACTGTAGCGCCCTGAGCTTGAGTCCAGCTGCTCGTACATCCAATCATGAGAATTTGTACATTGGAAAGAGGCGATGGCTTCTGCTGCCTTCAGGCTTTGGAAATATCTGAAACCCATCTTATTAGGACGTCATCGCAAATAGCTTCGTGGAGGACATGCCAGCCACAGAATTTTACCGTGGCTGGACAGTTGTAACGCACCGGCTCCGGTCAAATGGCGTCCCGGCTGTCTTCTATAGAGATCAGTTCTATCAATGGAAAAGTAGAGGAGGACAGATGATTCCGAACGATCTACAGGGTTTGAGGGACTGAGTGTTACTGAAAAAACATGTTCGACTGGATATGGAAAAACCCACCAGGCTTCCTTTGATCAAAGAACTACTGCAGGTCGCATTTTCCTGCATGTTGGTTTTAACAGTTCGACAACATATTTGTTCGTTCTGCTTTCTTCGGCTCTGTCGAGCATGTGTAGAATTTTAGCTCTTCTTTCAACGGTATACCGCGGTTACAACGTGGAGTGTTGTGTCAGACTTACGTCTGGAAGATTCGTGGCAGTTTGCGGGTTTTTACTACCTGATGAGTGGTTGAGTTGATGCCAACAGCGCATGTATCACAGGCATACCGCTACAGATGTCAGCAAAATTTTGAGCTGTTTGCGAAAGGTCTTAGGGAGCAAAGGACTGTCAAGGTTCAAAAGCATCTTCAAAGAGGGCCATCAGCAGCATAAAAGAGAAACCGAAAACCAATCCGATGTTCTGAACGAGGATCATCTTGAGAGTCTTTGCACCATTCTTGAGTTCAGGAAGCTAAGCAAAATATTACGCAGTCTCGTTGTAACTGTTCCGTTTTGGAATTTAGAATACTGTTGTACGAGTACTGTACCATATCAGCCAAAGCAACGTAGAGGAAAGTTCCGGCTGTGATGGTTAGGATCCATTCTCGAGCTTGTTCCTGCTGGGCGATAGGTACACCGATGTAGAAACCCAACAAACTGATGCCTGCGGTGACCACATTCAGGAAGAGTACTCGTTTGAAGGACAGTCCAGTGCTCAAAAGTAGCGCAAAGTCCCCTACATACGTGCCACGTGACGTTCAACCTGAGGAGAGATGGTTTTCAAAATGCGATGCTCACCGAGTTCGTGAGGAATCTCATGGCAGAAGATGGCCACCGTAGTAGCGATGCCCGAAGACACATTGTCGGAGAATGCCGCCGCAATAGCCAGACCATCGGCAAAGTTGTGCAAAGCATCGCCGAGAAAAATGATCCAAGCCAGAGGCTTCATACCTTCGAGGACAAAACGAGATTCTCACATTTAAGACCTCTCGACTTTACTGTTAAGGTGTCGACTTACCGAAAATTTTGTGACCTTCCTCTTGGTGTTTGGGGACATCGACAGCAGTGTCGCTTTTCTCTTCCTTGGACTGGAAAGATACGGAGCTGGAACAACTGACTGAGGCTTTAAGTTGTGGAGCTCGGAAAGCATCGCGGTCGGGGATGTGGGAATGCTCATGGTCATGTCCGTGGTGGTGGTGGTGGAGTTGGTCGTTGTGTGGCAGGTTGTTCTGGACAGCTTTCTTTGTGCGACGCTCAATGAAGGAATGGAGCGCCACTTCCCACAGGAAAAAGACGTAAATGGCTGCGCCACAAGCTACCATACGCCAAAATGCTAGATTCGAGTCGGCAAGAGCTTCTTCGCCGTCATGAGAATGGAGTGAACGATGGTATTCGCTTTCAGCGGTATCATCTCGGAGATGTAAGGCCTATAATGGCAGATTGGCTTTGTCAAGAGAACTTTCAGTTTGCCTTGCCTGTGGCGCACTGTACCGTACCTCGGGTAAGAGATGGAGAAGGGCGTCGCCGGCCAGAGCTCCCACGCCCAGTGCGATGAAGCCTTGCATGGCATACTTGTAGGACCGCTTGCCCAAGAATGGAATGATGACTATCCCCACCATGGAAAGGGAGCTGCTGAGGACCACCGCCACCGTACCGTAGCCGTAGGCTGTAGAAAAAAGCATACCCGATGATGATCTCTTACCACCGTACACGTTTTGCACTCATGGGTCGCCACACAGCGCGACAATTCCGACCGGAATTACCCTCGATAAGATACACTGGCCTGAACTTGATGCCGTCTTATCACACTGGCGCTACATATGGGTATCTTAAACACCTCAGCCTGGGCGTAAATTGGGCTGCCGATACCCATACCGTATGTGTATTTTCTACTAGCATGAACTGAATTAGTCATCGTGTAATTAACGTACTCTTCGCGCTGGACAATGGTGTCTTCCCGTCGCCACTCCAGTCAGCTGGATGGGTAAGGCAGGTGTCAAAGTAGGCCTGGTGAATAAGGGCGGGGCAAAGCTCTGTCAAAATATACGTTCAAGCTGAGCACTTACGTAACTAGTCTCGATGACTGATATTTGATTGGTCGGTTTCTTACGCTGGAACTGGTCGACCGGCATGGGTACGGCGGGAGTCTTGAATATTCTGCGCAGGTCGATGACGGACCAGCAAGTGCCGTTGAGAGGTTCTTCGCTGAGCTCTTCCTGTCCATCATGCCTGGCGTTCTTAAGGGGAGCTTGAGCAGCGTTCTTCGCTCGACGGATCGGGTTGTCGTCTGGGGAGTCATAGACATGATGCTCACGAACCACACCGATTTTCAGCTTGCGGGTAATGTTTTCCAGCCCTACCGGCAACCCCCCATTGAAAAAAGCTCGGTGCAGGTAAGATACGTAACAGCAGAGAACCTACTTTGATCCGACATAGCCAAGGTATCGTTTACCAGCTTGATATCGAAAAGCATTGACAAAAATTCGTTCGGGGCTGGAAGTGTAGCGTTCGGTCCATGCCTATTGGAACCTTTAGCATCCGTGTGATGAGTTATCGGATGGCGAGCCGTTCGTGCGTCGTGTCCATGGTGTTTGAAGGTTGTGGCGATAGAAAATGCACCGGCACAATGAACGTGACAGCATAAAACGCCAAGACCCAGCAGCAAGCAGTAGCAGACATTAGAGCTAATTTGGAGGAAGCGCGGAGCGGCATCTTGGTGCTCTTTCTTGTGGAACGAATGGTGGCAGCAGTCCATGTTTGTACAACTTCAAGCGGAAAAGTGCCGAACAAAGTTGCAATAGGCGAAAGACTCAAAATGAAGGTGTGCAGCCGACGAAACTCGACCGAAAGCAATTCTACAGACGTTCAACGGCTATGCTGTGTAGAACCAGAAAGACTATCGCCGTACCTGGAAGGAATGCGCGATATCTTTATCGCGGTTGTTGTCTGAACAGAGCCGATGATACCCAGTACTGTAGCGGACTTTGGACAGCCAACGTCTTTGTCACCGCTGCTGACGCTCGCGCGAAATCTTCTGGACCTGACCTAATGAGCTGGACCTGTCATAAGCGACGATACAATTATCCGCAAGATTGGACATAATGGGGATTTGCCGAGGACCGCTGTCATTTGTGAAATCTGCCACTGGTTCCCGCTGGTGGCAAGGTGCGAAGTTCCATTAGATTACACAGCATAATTACCTCGTTTTAGCGCTTTTTCCCCCTTTTATGACTGAATATCTTTTTCAAGGGACAAGATACTAGCATGGTACGCAGTAAGGAGTAAAAAAGAGACTTTCTACGAGATCCAAGGAAAATTTTGTGACGCCTCATCAGGGCAACTATGGGGAATCCGTGTTACAGGCTACATCGAAATTTTGCACGTTCTGGCAAAAAGAGCAATTGCTCAACAAAATACTGTGAGTAAGGTTGGTCGTTTGATCAGATTGGGCAAATCAAAAGATATTCGTTGTGAGAATTTCAGCACAGCGCGAGGCGATAAAACAGAAAACATCAGTAGAATAAGGCTTGCGAGGTGGCCTGGATCGGAAGATCCGGTAGGGTATACGTACTGCACAGTCCGCTGAAGCGCCACCTCCGGTCGGTCCATGCCGCTGGCAGGAACAGGACCACTTCGAAAGTGGTTTCCGAGTCGATAGGGAGGTCGACGAAGATCGGAAACATTCAAAGTGGCGATGAAGTGCACAGTCGCGCTTGTCCAAGACCTGCTCTTGGAAGGCGATATACCCGTGGGCGGTACATCCAACGACCCGGAAATCCACTCCAACCTAAATACACACCCCGATATCAGAATTGCCAATTATGAAATGTAAACCCACGAAATTCTTACCCATCTCCCTGGAAACTGCGGCGGTAAAGGTTCATTGCCGCTTTTGTTTTGGTATCTCCAAGGATCCTCTTCAAGCTTGACTTCAACCATTCAGTCTGGTTGGCGAGGAATGGCCATCGCAAGTTCCACTCGTTGACTTTTGTGAAAAACTGCCGTCGAAAAATCATGCTCTTCCTGTTTTCTTTACTTTTATTACGTTCATGAACTACACGCAGTGTCGTTGAGTGTACGACACATCCTGTGAGAAAACAATCTGTCATCTAAAAGTTTCTACTTCCGGGTACATAAGTTTTTCAGATTCATTCTGATCAAAGTCTCTAGCGGAGATTAGACGTGCACTCAGCCGGGATTAATTCATGCAACCCATGCTGAAAGCATAGGTTAACTTTTGCATCGTGCGAGGAATTTTCCGGATCGACACGTTGCAAGTGGTCGAAGGCAGTCGTCCACCAGGTCATATGGCAAGCAAGCCCAAGATGATGCTGTCTGATTCATCTCTTCTTCGGGAACCTTCAACGTGACTTTGTGTCCTTGTAGGAACTGCAAAGCGAATAAAACCATTTCCAACTTGTACTGAGCAGTAAAGCTGTAAAAGCTCACACGGACCACAACGGCGGGGGTGGGGGAGGATATGTTTACCTGCTAATTGCAATCTTCCAAAGCGCGAGGTCGATCTTCTATTGTATCGCTTTACATCCTCCAAGGCTCGACTTTGATTCTATTTCACTTCTTCCAGGTGCGAGGCACGAAGGTTTGGACTTCGGACAATGGACAGAAAACTCAGTGAATGAAATTTTTACTCGATGGGCTAGAACAGTGATTGAAACATGGAAATTTCACTCCAGCTTGATTGCAGTTTTGGAATGGAGAGCCACTCTACTCTTCTCTGCTTGCGCTTCTCCACTCACATCTTCCGCGATGACTTGAGCAAATGATATATACTCTGAGTCGCACAACACTACTGCATTGGGTGAAACAAACCTGCGTGAGCTCCGATAAGTACAATAAGATTCGCAGTACTCGTACTCTACTTGTCCTCGTTGGAGAAATAGCACCGTCCCATCATGTCATCCGAATCAGACAAGGTCCGCACACATGATTTCCACGCTCGCCAGGGTCCTTAACTTGATGTCATGTTGTTTGATTTTCAGATAGTGGTAATGGGCGGCGGTGTGCGTACTCCAAAGGCGAGCCGCAAGCGGGTCCGACGAAACGGCAAAGCGGAGTTCAGGCCTTTGACACTGCGGTGATATCCGAACATACCGGGAGCATCTTTTCTCGCCCCTAGCATGTCCACTCAATAAAACTCAACAAGCTCTATCGATCTACATCAGCTGTTTTCCCGGAAAAGGACTCCCCGTGTGAAGGGGTGGACTTGAAATTGGAAGGCACAGGGAGCCGCTAGGTGGGGGTCAGCGAGGAGTTTTAGGGGTTGGGTGGGGGTGGGTTATGGGCGTTCGCGAGCGGCGCAGCGGGTTGCGCGTAAGAACAGTGCTGAACCTCGCTTTGCTCGTTTCAGTGCTGCTTGGTGGTACGAGGGAGAGGTTATCGAGTGGGCCACATCATTTTGGGTTTATGGAGTGGGCCACCGCAAAAATAGCTGTCGTATAGGGTGGCACCACACACAATGCGCTTGTTCAACTGGCGGTTCGAGTCACTCGGAAAGGCGACAGCAGCGCCTCTTGTGGCCTCTCTACTATTTTATGCTCAGGCTTTTTAACATGGGATGCGATCATTTTCCAGATCGGGCATCTCATCTTGAGCATCTGAATTTCGCTCTGCTAATGACCTGTGCACAGACATACAAAAAGATATTCTCTAGCGTTTCATCGGAAAACTTTACGGAAATAGTGGACAGTTAGCGAAAACACTGACTGGCCCACTCCATAACTCCAAAGTGGTGTGGCCCATTCGACAACCTCTCCCTCGTACAGGAAGTCGGAAACCTCTCGCGGGGTGGTTTCACTCCCAGGGCTGGAGTGGTTTTCCGGGAAAACGGCTGATGCAGATCGATAGATCTCGACGAGCTGAATCGAATGGCGAAAAAAAATCAAAAGGGGGGAAAAATCAACTCCCGGTATAGTCGGATTTTGTCGACGCTGCCAACGGCTGAGGTGATAATCTGCAGCCGGATGGTCAGGTTGGTCTGAAGAGCCTTGAGCTGCGTCGCTGAATCACCGCAGTTGTTACCATGTATCAATAGATCCCTTCCCCCAGGGATACCAGCCCAAGGGATACCAGTGTGGTGATGTGGAGTTGCACTTCAGCTGAGACGAATTCCACCAGCAGACCCGCAGTGGAAGTTCCATCTGTGGACAGTGGATTCATAGTGTCTACTACTGCGCCCCTTCGGCCTCGGGTTGTAGTTGTGGTGTAGTAGTGGGATATGAGTCACTCCTACGGGCCGACCCGTAGGATTGACTCGTATCACACTGTGGTGCATCGCATAACGTTAACCATTTGACGTCACCGGAAGTCGAGCTGGCGTAAATCGGAATGTTAATAATTACTGCCGTTTTCTTGTCCGCAGTTCGGAACCACTGAAGTTTCCTGTAACCCGGTTTTTATAGGTACATGGCAACGAGGACAACAGCGGGCTGCAACCATGGAAGCGTCTAGTACAGATCTACTGCTGAACGACGAGCAGCTGCCCGAGGACATTCGGAAGAATATCCAACCATTCCTCGGATCCGACTTTGCTCCACAAAACTATTCCCGTGAAGTCGTTCAACAGTCTTCCCTCTCTCTCGGCGAGAACCTGGCTATTATCGAAGCGTCCATCTTGGCGCTAGACACCAGCCTGAAGAACCAGGTACTGGACGATCACGATCAGCTGACTGCCAACGTCAGCGCCATCGACGTGCTGGACGTCGCGCTAACCGACCTGGACGTCTCCGTTTCCCAGCTCCTTTCCTTAAGCTCAGCTACACTCGACCAGCTTCGAGGGACTTTCCAGAACTTCTCCAACCGGGTGGACGCGTTTGAAAAGTCGAGAAAGGCAGCAGAGTTGCTGCGCAGCTCGAATCGCATCGTCCAAACTGCGAAGCGATTACGGGCCTGTTTGGAGGAAAATAACTTTGACTACGCCAGAGCAGCTATGATCATCCAGGATGTGGAACCTGTTAGTGAAGACTCTGAGTTACGCTCGCTAGAATTCTTGTCTGCAGATTTGAAGTACATTTCGAAGACGGTAAAGGATTTCCCAGCGATGATTGTGCGCGAGTTGGAAAGGAGTATCAACGAGCAGAACATGGTCGAGACGGGCAAGGCTCTGGACGCCTGTCTGATCATCGGGAGGGCTGAAGAAGCCTCCACCAGACTCACGGAGCTCTTCATCAGAAATATTGAGGTAATTTTCTGATAAACCCGTTCATTTTGCAGGGTGGAAACCCAACCGGAAGTTTTATTTTAGCTCGCAAAAATAAATCGAATTGTGCGTGACACGGTAGTGCACGGGAAGGCGGAGCGAGTTGGTGCACCGAAGTTTTACCTTGTACAAATTGGACCAATCAAAAGTCTTCATTCCGAGTCTCATTCCGAGTTTCATTCCGAATTTTCATTTCCGGTTGCAGTTTCCACTGGTATCAAACGACCGAAATTCGGTCAAGCTTTGGGTCATTACATTGTTATCTCGCAGGCTTCCATTCAAGAAGGTTTGGACATTCAACAACTGATCAGTCAAGGCGATATTCCCTACACCAATGCCACCACCAACGCCACCACCAACAAGAACGCCCGGCTTCCGGGTCGCACCACCCTTCCTTCTGTCCAGAACTCCCCAGCTCTCCGTACAGTCTTCTGGTCCAAAGTCAGCTCTATCTTTGACGCCGTCTACCAGAACCAGCTGCGTATTGAGCTGATGGAATCCGTCTACGTCCGTCGCTACGAAGAACATTCCTTGTACCGGTACGTACTCGACGCGAAAGACATCGACGAAGGCCGCATCAGCAAAGACTTCATCGCAAGAGTCTCATCCGCCATCAAGTCCGGGCTGGAGAAGTGTGGTAAAGAGTCAGGGTTCGCTCAACAGACTCTCGAGAACGACTTTCCGAAGCTGCTGAAGATTGTGAAGGATACCTCGAACCGAATAAGGACGACTTCGCTGTACTTGGAAGACTCCGATATCGACTCGCTTCGGCGTTCGATAAAACCATTTGAAGAATTGTTTGTTTCTCGGTCTTTGTCTAGATTACTCGATCCAGTCAACATAGTTATCGCGGATAACAGCGCCCTTCCGACCGACGAAGACCTGAATGGAATTTACAGAGCTGTGACGATGGAAATTTCGATCTGTAGTGTCGATCAGGTCTTAGCTTCTCTCTGCTTGAGGAATGTGAGCAAGACGCTGCGAACAGCCTTTGTGAAGCTGGAAGGGCTGATCGCGACGGACGGAGAAGCCACACAAGTCACCGGCAACATCTCCTCCAAACAGCAAACCAATTTCAAAATTGTCAACTTGTCGGTCAAAATCGCTGAAGAAACTCTGAAAATAATCGAGACTAAAATTCAGAATAAAAAGGCCGACGTCAAAAATTTAACTGACGAAATTAGTTCAGCTTCCCACATTCCTGTTTCGAATGCTTTAAATCCGCTGATTGCTTCTTTAGTTGATTCTGTCGAAGCTATTTTACTGACTATGCATGACGAAGACTTCTCAGCGGGACAGCATGAAGCTGACGTGGAGACGATGGAGATACTGGACTCGACTGGTTCACTGTACATGCGCGAACTGCATCAGTTCCTCAGTCGAGCACAGCAGACCTTCCTTTCTCAAATCAACCCCAGGAACGCTTTCCTCCGGGGCTTCATCTCTCGTTTCGCGCGACGATGTTTAGAGCTGTTCGTGCGCCACACCAGCCTACTGCGACCTGTGGGCAAGCAGGGCCGGTTGAAACTCGCAGCGGACTTTGCTCAGATGGAAGCGGCGTTGGCGCCACTGAACTTGCATTCCTCCGAGTACGGGAAAGAGTTACAGGTGCTGAAAGAATTTCGACCGTTGCTGTTCCAGTCACCTGCACAGATGGTTGGGAACCCCAGTGTGGGGCTTGTGGTGCCCTACAGCGTGGTACTGTGTCATCTGTTCTCGAGAGCTCCAATGGAGGTGCAGTCGCCGCACAGAGTAGCGGGCTGGTCCGTCAGTCGCTACTCGCGCTTCCTGGACGAACATCCGTCGGAACGGGAAAAATTGCTGGTCATACAAAACAGTTTGGAAAGTTACGCGCAGCTGGTCAGGAACCGAGGAGAGACGCATTACGCCGCTATTTATCCCCTCATGAAAGACATGTTGACCGTAGCTTTAGAAGCAAGCCAGTGATTTGATTTTTTTTGGTTTTGCCGCTTTGTGAATTTCAGCCATCTCAGTAAAAGGAAAGTCAAGGTCGTATTTTACTGTACAAGTGGAAGCAACAATTGGGAGCTTTGCAAACAAACTCGGCCAGATCGACGATCGTCTGCCCAAGTGGCGCACGCTCCCAGTGATACTGCCAGCGACGGACGGGTGATTTACTCAGTGAGTTAATCGAAACATAGAACGGCTTCGCAGCATTAAGACAGCCCAACTTGGGAACGGCAGTCACTCGATCCATATTTTTTTTATGAAAATACTGTTCCCGAATCCCAATGATGTTCGAACACCGGGACCGCGTCTCCTGTTCAGTAGACGTAGGATTTACGGATCGTTAGAACTGGCAACTCAGTCATGGATGGGAAAATCCTGTCTTTACTAGTCAGGAGACCCAGTGCTCGAACGACTTTCGAAAGGGTTTTGCAACGTGGACAAAAATATTGATTGATTGATTGCCAGCTATAAATTGAGCTGTACTTGGTCTTGGGAAGCCGTTCTGTGTTTTCGGTATTCCGCTGGGTAAATCATCCGTCCATGGCTGTCCAGCGCTGATTGCTGCATTCGAATTTTCAATTTCTGTTTTTGTAAAATTGGTTTTCGTCGTTTTTATTTCTGCATTTCAGATTTTTAGACTCCATCGCAACCTCGACACTTCGGACTTCAGAAGCCTTCCGCAGCTCAGGTCCTGCTGCTCGGAGCATTCTCCCAGTCCTAGGGAAGGTAGGGGGGTCGTCGTTTGTTCGATCGGTTCAAAGCCTTGGCGGAGATATCTTGTTTTGCAGGACTATGGACAAGGCGTCGACGAGCAGCGCCGCTTCAAACGGAGGGATCCCTCCGCCGATCATGACCATCAACCCTGCTCCCAGCACACCAAACAGAAACACGAAGAAGAGGGAACTGGACGACGATACCGAAATGCGTCTCGAGGATTTCACGAAGAAATTTAACATAGGTACGTGTCTAGAAAACTTGCGTTTGATAATTACCCGGATGAAGTCGCGCATGATCTAAACACACATGAACTTGCGTTAGGTATTCGACTGCTGGAAATACCTTCCCACTCTCACTGTTGGAAGAGTCCTATTTTCTTGGTGTTTTGCTGATGTTTGGCATATGTTGTAGGTGACGATGTTTGGGTCATCAGCAAAGGACAATGGCACAAGGCCAAGATCATTCTGATCGAAACGGACAAGTATCCCGGAGATCAGAGCACATCCGTGCCCATCTACAGAATCCATTACCCGGGCTGGGGAAAACGGTAAGGATGTTGTGACGTCTATCAGATTGGCAGAAGGAAGATGTCTGATGGTTTCTCCTCTTGAGGTATGACGAGTGGATGTTCAGCGATTCGCTCATGCTGCAGAACACGGAGAATGACGCCAAGGCCTTGGCCGAAAATGACGCCTTCATGGAGGCCAGGTAGGGGCTCTGTGGAGAACATAACGACGGTCGTGTGAACTTCTTTGGATAGACTACTGAAATCCGTTGCTTGATGCCTATGTTTTCAGTGGAATCAAGAATAAGAAGACAGGCAAGAAAACGGCCCAGAAAGACAAGACCACTTCTTCCCAGATGACGGAGAGGAAATCCAGCGTGCCTCAAAGCCCCAATCCTATGACGTTCGATGGGGTTTCTTCCGCCAGAGGCCGAGGAAGAGGTGGAAGCAGAGGAGGCGCGACTGCCAAACCTCGGGGTAACTTCAAAATAATTTATCTCTCGTTTTCGAAGCGGTCGAGATAATGCGCGAGTTTAACCGAATATTTTGTTACTCAGTAGCTTGGCACTCGAATGTCGGAAAAATCATTCTCGATGCGATCGGTGAACTTTCCAGTGAATTCTGTTCATGGAAATATTCTTGTGCAATAATTTGCAGGTGCGACGAGCAGTAAACGGGCGAGAAGTGATGCAGGACCGTCTGCGGAAGATCGAATTTCGACTGGAAACAGTCAGTCGTTGGAGCCTTCCAGCTTGGCTTCAGCGTTGGAGAGCGAGTCATCCACCGTGACCGACAAGCCTTACAATGGAAAAGGACATAGCTCAGTGTCAGCCGGTTCTATCACGGGAAGTTTGGCTGATGGGGGAATGAAAGAGGAGAGCGCTGAGCCCGGACGAGTTCTAACCGAGGAACAGAAGAAAGGTGGGCTAAAATGAATATTGACTTTCCAACGGCCCTAAATGGGGATGTATTTCTTGTAGAGAAAGTAGTTCGTGCCCAGGAGGAGTTTGATGCTCTTGTGGAGCATTACGAGGAGTGTGATGTGGGTAATCCAGAGAAAGAGAGTGCCGACGAGCAGCTGATGATCCTCGATATCCTCTCTGCTGTTGGAGTCGCACCGGAAGCTGATATGGAACCTCGCTCGGCTGTGGAAAAGCAGAAGCAGTGCCTGGAAGCTTTGCACAAATTGGTATGGTTGTCCATCGATTTGCATGTCTTTCCAGCAGTTCCAACGTTCAAAATTACATATGTGGAACCGAGCAGCGATTTTGTTGCAGTCTTATCTGACGGTTGCGCGGATGAGAAAGCTGCTGGACCAGACCATCTTCAAAGTCTCCTTGCCGCAAGGAGTCAAACGCCTGATGGCCGATAACTATATTCAGACAGTGCGAAATGCAAAGGTACAGTAATTTCGCCAAATACAAAGAGCTAATTCAACTCAGTATTGTCAAAATCAGTGTTTTTTGCTGTTAGATTCTGAAAGCCGCGGAGCCTGCATATTCTGCTAAGACGGTACTGGAGAAGTATCGCGCGCATTCCCAAACAGTGCCTGAAGGGAAAAGTATTTTTTGGTAGGGAAGAGATTTTCAGCGAAGTATTCTATGGCATTTCTCAATGAAATTCCTGATTGTTTTCTTCATTTCAGGAACAAGGCTCGTCTGGCGGAGATTAACTCTCTAGAATCCATCCTTTCGGGTTCCTTCAGCGGACCCAATCTCTTAGCTCAAAGGTTCATGATGCGTTTGGAGTGGCCGATGCTGACAGAATGGAAGAAGGGCCAGAATAAAGGGGATAAAGCTGATGCTTTGCAACGTCTTGGCGTTATCCACGTCGTACGGCTCGTTCGTAAGTCGACCGACTTCGCTTCGCGTCTTTTCCTATGTTTTCTTCCACTATTAGTAAGTCAGCTTTCTTGTAGAGCTCATGACTTACTTTTACAACTCCGAGTCCAAGAAGCTGGTGGGAAATCCTTCGAAACAGTTGCTGGCCATCTACGATGACTTGCTCAAGTAAGTTCCCCCCCCCCCCCCCCCC
>BDGG01000018.1:168941-305905 GCA_001949185.1 Ramazzottius varieornatus | reverse complement strand
CCCCCCCCCCCCCCCCCAATGAACCGGCGCAGGGACGTCATGCAGTATCCAGTTGTGGTGGGCCATTACGTTTCTACCCTGCATAACGCAGTATTGTATTTGATTCTGGCGGTTGTACCGCATGGCCTGTCATTGTAAATTATTTGAAAATGGTAATTTGGTGGACTACACGGGCATCTTGCCAGGCGGCCATTGACAGTACACGTACAGTTTCGGAAAGTGTCGTCCTGCGGTTTGCCATCGTGGGTCTCGTTCACTGGTTTGCTCGTTGTGAAAGTAACGGGACTTTCTCTTGTAGGTTTATCGAGGAGACATTCGTCCCCCCGCTCCTGGAGAACACCGATGCTCTCTATCAGCACATGGATGAGGCTTACTTGGAGAAGGTAAAGTACGTGGGCTTCGAGAAGGTGGACGATACAGACGATCCCGGCGTGCAGGACACAATGCACCCATTCCACCACCTCTCCGACTCTTTCTTTGACGAGCTGGCCGACAGGCACATCAACAGTGACATGAAGGACCTGACGTTGGTGGTGGAGTGGAAGGCAGTTACCCAGCCAGAGACGGAAGAATCGTCGGCTTCGGTCAAGGACCAAGACGCCATGGAACCTTCCACGCCCCAACTAGCTTGAAAGCACCACGCGGCAAACTCGACTCGAATTGGTATTGTCTATGATTGACGTGTGATGTGAACCTGCGAAGTATCTTTCTCTTTTTGTTCTCATCAGATAGTCTTACTTTTGTTACAGGAATTTTACCTATTGAATATGATATCGAGTTTGGTCGTTGGTCGGCTTCAATCAAGACCTCAATCAACCGAGTCTGCCTTATGTTCGTTAAAGTGAGGCCAAATGGCATGCACCAGCATACATAACTTAAGATGAGCACACTCAGTACTGTACAAGTTCTTTATCTAATTATGGGCATAGACAAAATTCAAGGCACCAGCCGAAAGCGGCAGCACTTCTGATAGACTGATCGGTTTTAACTAGCTCCTGCCGCTTTCGGCCGGAATGCTCAAAATCTTGTCCTTGCTTATAATTAGGTACAGTACGATCTCGCAGGACCGTCGCACTCAACCTGCGCAGTGCGCAATCAAATGTTTTTTCCAGGCAGCAGGCTGCAGCCCACTCAAGGGAAAAAGACTCCACTTTTTGGTAACTATAAGACAGCCAGCTACCGGAAGCCGACAGTGACAAGAGTAGAAGCTGACCAAGTGGTGCGCACACGCGCAGACTGCCTGCACTCGTCACATTGCGCATCATTTCGACGGGCGGAGCTAATAACTGACGTATTTGCACACTGATAATGTCTGTCATTCACGTGTTTCTTTTCCTGTCTGTTTTTAATCTTTCAATGGCGTGTCAGTTTTCAAACTATTAAGAGTTGCGGACGATAACCACAATTTTGCATGGCAAAAAACAGTGAATCAATCAGTAACCCATTGGTCAGAAGACGAGAAACATCAATACCGACTCTTAAAAGTGATCCTCTTCCCGACAAAAAGCAGACTTTGCGCGACCAGACCAGCTATAGTGTAAAGGCGGAGAAAAGACGAAAAAAATTAGAGTCATCAAACGGATCAAAACAGAGAATTCAAAAAGACAGTAAATAGCCAGGAAGCAGACAGGATAGGTCGTCGTCTGACGAGGGGATTATGCCTGTCCCCACCTCTTTTTGGTCAAACTGTCCTGGCGGAATGAGGGAGGAGAGTCTCTTCTAGGATCTGAGCCAGTGAGCTGAATCCCGCGTCGATCCTGGAACAAAATACAGGGACTCGGGAGTGACGTCAGATGTAGGGCGGTATATAAGCAGAGTAATGAACAATCAAGACTTGATTGTTCGATGGTTGATTCGGTTGTTGATTGAGCCTGTGCTTCCTGCTCGTCAAGTTTTCTGTTGTTTTTCAAACTTCTCTCATTTGCTCATTCATTCCTGCGCTTCTCTGAAATGGAATCCATCAACTTGCTGAATGTTATCAAGCTGCTGGAATGGGACTACAAACTGCACTACCGTATCGACGACTTTCCAAGCGAAGCTGACAGGCAGTTCAAGGACATAGTCAAAGGTAATCTTGTTGTGCACTGGAGCTCAAAAACAAAAACGATACTAATTTGATTCGTAATCTTTCCTAGATTTCATCGACTCGAAGATCACCCAAAGTGTTACTCCCGTGTATGCCGTTGAAGAAGACCTCCAGTATGATCTGCAGATCCGCGTCGAGTCATTTGAAGATTACGAAGCATCTGTTGTCTAGTGCAACCTGCTGAATGGCCGGAGTGAAGCTGACTTGGACGTTACGGAACCTGATAGACTGCTTGAGCCTGTTTCCAGCGGAACTGAACCTTCTTCCCATGAGCTATACATCCCACGACTTCCTAACCCCAAGCTTCCAGTGGATCAGTTAGTCAACTTGGAGTACAAGAAACGTGCGGTTACATACTGGAGAAACGCCGTGAAGAAGAAGCGTCTCACGTTGGCCACTGTTCAGAGAAGTTTTGGTAAAGTAACCAGCATACGGCAGCTGTACGACTGCGAAAAGCAGGTAGTGGAAGGCGATTCCAGGCTGGACAAGTTGAAGGCTCTGCGTTTGGATGTCGGTAAGCAGTTCTTCCTCGCTAAAAGGAAAAAGCAAGTGGTCAAGGATTTGGACTTACGTCGATGGGCTCTCACTGCGAACGAAACGGTGAACTTGGCCGGTTTCACTGCTTCCCCAGACTGGATCGGAAAACTCAAACAGTACCAACAGTTTTTTGTGCTTCGATTTCCTTCAACGAAATAAATATTTTCTAGATATTATGGGATCGTTGACCGGAAAATAACCAAGTTCGTCACCAAGAAATCCGTACAAGAAGCGCCTCACGTCAAGGAAAGTGCTGAAGCCTGCGTTGCGCTTGTCAGATCAAGGATCGCAGAGTACGGGTTATACTGTCTGTGGAATGCGGATCAGTCAGGCTTTGAATATGAGATGAGACCAGGAAGAACTTTGGAAACTGCTGGGGTAAAACACGTGGAAGCGATCACCCAGTCGGAGAATTCCATGACACATAGCTACACTGTGATGATGGCGGTCTCCCCGGGCAGGCGTAAGTTTCTTCCTGTTCTTTTCCTAACGCTGAAGGAAGAGAAAGGAGTGTTTGGTCCAATCGTGTCGAGAACGATGTTCACGGCTGATAATCTGTATGTCACTGCTTCGAAATCCGGGAAGATGACCAAGAAGCTCTACTTAGAGTGGTCAGGAAAAGTTCTTTTCCCTCATATGGAAGAGCGGTGCATTTTCTTGGCCGACTCGTGGAAGACCTTCATCGATCAAGATTCTGTGATTGAACTGGAACCGAAAGAGCTGCAGTACGAAATGCTGACCATCCCTCCGAAAGTTACCGGTCAAAGTCAACCGCTGGATGTGTTATGCTTTAGGATGTACAAAGGCTGCTTCAAGAAGATATCCGACTTTGTCTTTTTGCACGATTTACCCGTTCAAGTGCATAATCGCGATGTGGTTGGAGATTGCACTCTTTGCTGTATCAACAGTTTCAGTCGCCCAGGTTCGAAAATTTGATAGCTGAAGCTTGGCATAAGTCGGGATATACCAACGAACGTTTCATGTATGTTAAGCCAGCCAAGTTTATGTTTGATAAGCTGAAAGGCAGTTGTCTTCACGAGAACTGCAGAGACATTGTTCTTCTGGTTTGCGGGTGGTGCAAGGCCCGTCTTTGCTTCCATCACTTTTATGACGCTCATCATTTCTGTACTATCTATTTGCCGTAACATGTTTGTTTACTGATGGGTTTCAGGGTTTGTTTGTTAGGTCTAACGTGGACCTACAAGACATCAGGTTTCTACGTTATTGGCATAAATTTCTGACGTCACTTCCGAGTCCCTGTAGTTTTTTCCAGGATCGACGCGGGATTTAGCTCACTGGCTCAGATCCTAGAAGAGACTCTCCTCTCTCGTTCCACCAGGACAGTTTGACCAAAAAGAGGTGGGGACAGGCATAATCCCCTCGTGAGAGTGATCAAAAGGAAAACAAGATGAGCTGTAGGCACATAACGATCAAAAGGCAGAGAGGACTCATAGTGGTGTGCGCGCAGGAACTGAAAGCTGACCGAATGAATATTGGCAATGGCCTCACTTTGACTCTATTTCTTTCCAGCATGTCGGCTCTTGTTTTCATGGGCACCGTAGTTCTGCTGAAGCGCGCGTCCATCTGAGACCAGGTTACCATAAAATCCGTATTGTCATGATACAGGCTGTCCCACACGAAAAGGCGCTGAGTTGGATACAGGAATATGCAGGATCAATCTTGCCGTGCTCGCCTTTTTCTTCCGCACGTCTTTGAATGACGTCATGGATACCCTGGGTACAGTTGGCTAAGACCTGGTCCCAGCCTACTGTCGCCTTTGACGTACTTAATCAGGAGTAGTGCTGGGATAAATATGATATATTGTATCTTATCGAAATATATCACATCACAGTGATTCGGTATGACAAAAATATCATATCGAAATTTCGACGGAATATCGCTGAGTGGAATATGATAAATGAAAATATCATATCACGTTATATCGATATATGTCGATATATATATCGATAAATCGCAAGCCCGCACTTGAGAATCGGAACTTCGGAAGTCAATACTCCGATTCGGTACCGCGCAGGCAGCGCAGCCTCGCCCGTAATGTATCGCGCACATGCATCCAAGCTGACTTCGGAGGAGTGAACAGTCAGCGTACCTAGGTGCGTAACGACAGACCTTGATAGATTGAGCAACGAACACACTCGCGTACACGAAGACATCTGACTTTTGTTCTGACTCGAACGTAGTGAACGACAGCCGTTTGGTTTCTCTTTGGCTCTTTCTTGATTTCGATAGCTTTCAACATGGTACTGCCTTGATATATCGATATATCACTGCAATAAAATTCGATATATCAACAATAAAATATCAGAAACGTATCATATCGAAATATCGATGCGTGGTTGATATCTAAAACGAAATATAAATATTGAAAGATATTTATCAGAAAATATCGTATCGTATTTTATCGTATTTATCCCAGCACTAATCAAGAGCTTGATCGTGCGTTCCTGGTCCCGGCAACGCGCGGTTCAGCAGCACTACAGTGCTGCAGCCACGTTTTCGTGAGTCGTGGTTTTTTTGCAGTTTCCTTGACGGATGGCGATAGATGTTGAGCAGATGTTTCTTTTTTCTCTGGCCCACCTACCCGTACATATAGGATCATCAGGATCGGACCGGAGGAGTCGCCGGATGCGGCTGTTGCTGGAGGAGAATTGAACCAAGAAGAGAGGAGTGGAGACACTGCACTACACCATCGTCGATCACTGAGGAATCTGTCTCCAACAAGATCGGATCTTGGGGAGCGTTGGACCACAGTACGGCGGAAGAATAGAGCGCTGTCCCTTGTCATAGTCTGGTGGATCTCTCAGAGCGCTATCGGAGCTGCGGACGGTCCAGTGGACGCGTCGGCAGTTGAGAAATCAGGAGGATCGTCATCGGTTCATCCATCTGCATACTAAGCACTCCTGTGGAAGATGGCGATGAAATTCCAGTATGATGAGCAGGGTGATTCCTTCGTCTACTTCGTCCTGGCCTTTCTAGTCCTGCTGCTGGTTCCCTCCTCCTATTTCTTCTGGCCGAGAGTGGAGGTTGACGGTAAGCAGTTTCTCCGTTCCCAGACAGCTGTTTGCCTATCACATTCCATGGAAAAGCCCCATTATCATCTCTTGTGTGTGTTGCAGAGAGCGAGAATAAAGGATCGAAATGCCAGTGTGATAACTGCGAACATAAAAGATCGAAACTACGGGCGGCTAAACCCAGCAGGAAGCTGAGAAGAACATTAACGTGAGGACTTTTCGTTGACTTTGTTCAGTTCATAATCACCTCCTGCTTTCTTAGCTCTTATGTAGCCTAGCCAAGGCTTGCCTGACGTTTTGAGCTTTGCAGGAAGATTGCGTTGACTGTAGGTTGGATTTTAGTGGCGCTGATAGCCTACAAAGTGGCCACGACCAAGCGGGAAGTCATCGAGTTTAACCCCTTTGAAATCCTCGAGCTAGAAGCCGTACGTAGCACCAATCTCCTAAAATGGAAGGCAAGGTCTGATGGCGTATAAAACCCTTCCTCTCTCTCTAGGGCTCGACGACAGAGCAAATTGAAAGGCAGTATCGCAAGCTGAGTCGCGTTTGGCATCCCGACAGGCATGGGGGAAATGAGACCAGGTTCATCCAGATCACCAAAGCTAAAGCGGCGTAAGTCCTCTTCTATCCCACATATTCCATTCCCCATTTTTGGGGGGATTTTGTTCTGGTTATTGTTTTGCTGCTTGAATAATTTGCTCTGCATTATGTCGGAAATTTCAATCAGTGCTTTTTTCGTCGGGAAATTGTGACTTGACTTCTGGCTGGCTTTGGTTATTGCTAAAATGACTGAGGACTTCTTCTTGATAGGTTGACGGATGAAGTGGCTCGAGAAAATTGGGAGAAGTACGGCAACCCCGACGGTCCAGGCGTGACAGAGTTTGGTATTGCCCTGCCGGTGTGGCTGGTCCAGGGCAACAACTCCATCTGGGTTCTGGGGCTGTACGGCATCGTCTTCATGATCATCCTCCCAACCGTCGTCGTACGTTTCATGGCCTTTCATATCTACCGCTGTCACACTTCTCGCTTTAACCTCTTGATCATTTAGGGTGTTTGGTGGTATCGATCCATCCGTTACACCAGCGACGCCGTTTTGATCGAAACCACCAAATTATTCAAGTTTTACTTTCATCGATCTTCCTCCCTCAATGTCAAACGTAGGTCTCACAGTCATCCTTCGCTGTCATGTTCTAGAGCCTTGTTGTTACCTTTTTCCAGGTATTCTGTTGATTTTGAGCGGTGCATGCGAGTTGGAGACTTCTCACAACCCGGAAGTGGTCCTTCGGCCGGAAGACAATGTTCACGTTCCAATGGTAAGTTCTTTCAAACCTTTCTTTTTTGTGGAAAGTTTTGATGATGATTGTGGCTCTTTGGTTTAGCTGATGAAAACGCTGGGTACAGTGCAGGAAAAGATCAAGGAACGACCCTTTTGTGCACCGTATAGTGTGAAGGCTCGCGCTCTGCTGCTGGCCCACTTGGACCGGGTGGAACTTCCGGCTCGATATCTCCGTGAAGGTCAGTTGTCTTCTCTACCCTATACAGCATGTCCTTGGCGCAAGACTTTTTGCATTTTTCATCAAGTGATTGCCTTGCAGATTTGGATTACATTTTGAAGAAATGTCCGATGCTGATTCAGGAGATGATCACCAGTTGCGCGCAGCTGATGATGTGGTTCTACGCTGGTCAATGTAAGTTAGACATACAGTATTATCGTTGTTTGTTGAGAGTAATAATTAGCCTTTCGTAGTGCAAATGATGCCGAGGATCGACACGGTAGAAAACGTCATGAAGCTCAGCCAGATGCTGGTGCAAGGCTTGAACGATCACCAGAGCCCGCTACTGCAGATTCCCAACATTGACGCCGAGATCCTACGTCACTTCTTTGTCAAGAAGCGTAACATCAAGTCCATCGTCCAATTTCTGCGCTTTCCCTCGGACGAAAGACGGAAGCTACTGAGAAACCTTACCGACAAACAGTACAACGACGCCATTGCCGTCTGCAGTGAGATGCCTCACATCGAAGCCATCGTCGAACTCAAAGGTACAGTCAACACTGTACACCCTTTCCCTCTCGCGCAGATATCGTTCATCCCACTATGGTACTCTGCGCCAGTCGAACCGAGAAGATTGGTGGTTTGGTTTGCCCGCTCTGACTCGCGCACTGTGTGATGATACAGCGGGATAGTCTGCGCGAGTTGGTAAGGGAAGAGCTGAACTTATCGTTTTCTTCCTGTCTTTAACTTCTGTTCGATGCTCTTTATAGTGGTGGATGATGAGGACGAGCATACAGTGACAGCAGGCGCCATCACGACGGTGAACGTCAAGCTGAAACGAATGAACCTGGGTGACTATGTGGAGACGGCCATGATTGAGGAAGACAAGGACGCCGAGACAGAGTTGGTCCAACAGGACACTAACAAGGTCAATGGGCTGAGCAAAAGCGCCTACCGGAAGAGCAAGAAGAAGGCCAAGGGTAAGAAGGGCCAAGTCAAGGAACAAAAGAGCAAGAAGAAGGCAGCGGAAGTGGCCAAGGAGGCTGCCAGTGGCGCGGCCGGAGACTCGCTGGATGCCACGCTGAAGAAACCCAAGGAGAGCGGGGAAATTAGCAAACGTGACGACGAATCGGATACTGGGGGAGAAAGTGGCTCGGCTACTGAAAGTGAAGAGGAGAAGGACGACAAAGGTATCTTGGCACTATTACTTCGATCAATTTTGTATGGTTTTTGTGGAATGTTGATTTCTTGGAAGGTAATGGAGCGGATGATGACAAAGATAGCGCAGTTGATGGGGAAGCTAGTGGGGAGGAAGAGGAAGGGGACGATGAAGAAGCAGCTGCCAATGGTTCGGGTAAGCAGTCGAAGGCTCGAGCTGAAGAGAAAGACTGGGACGATGATTTGGAAGTCGATCGTGATATGATACTGGACGTCAAGTCCAAGTTTTCCCATCCCGTCCATTGTCCATACTTTCCAGAGGTATCAAGTTGACTTGAGTTTCATTTTCCCAAGCTCAGAGAAGAAGCTTATGTTGGTTGGCGGTATCTACAGGAAAAGCACGAATGGTGGTGGGTATACTTGGCCGACAAGAAGTTGAAGCGCTTAGTTTCACCGCCGGTCTTGGTGACCAATTTGGAAACGGAGGAGAGTATCCAGTTGAAGTTCACAGCACCCTCACCCGGCACTTACAGTTACACTGTAGTGGTCAAGTCCGATTCTTACTTGGACATGGACACAGTGTCCAATCTGAAGGTACTACCTAGCTCTTCTCTCTTCCTTTACTAAATTTTCACAGCTCGGAAAAGAAACCGGACATGATTGTCTCCTCAAGTGGCGCCCGTTGTCAGTCTTATTGGCTGGAAGTTTGCGCCACTTGGGCCAACGATCTGCTCGAGCTTGTTTTTTGTCGGGCTTTACTTGATGTAAAATACTCCATGGCTGTTCTTTTGGTAGTTTGAGGTGAAGGAAGCCAAGGAAGTGGACATGAATAATCCTCAGTGGGAGTTTGAAGAATCTGACGAGGACAAGAAGGAGCACGACGACGATGACGATTACGCTTCGGAGACTGACGAAGACTCCGACTAGAGGCTGACTCTTCTCTTCCGGTTCTTTTTTTCTTTTTCGGTATTTTGACGAAAACTCAATCAACACTTCCGCCTATCAGAGTCAGCTTTATTTTGGCTTGCATTACAAACAGCTGCAACACTGCGAAGGTCGACATTCCTGGCCGTTGAATGCCACAAGTTCGGTTGCGCTCGTTTTACGTGTTTATTCTTTTCGCTCAATCAGAAAATGGACTCTCACGTTTGAAACGCTTCTCATGTATCATCACTAATTTCTAGTTTACAAAAGGAGAATATTCTGTCAAAATAAAATGGTTATTCCACACGACCTTACGATATCACGACGCGATAAAAAATTTCTGATCCGGAAAAGTAGACGTATGCCAGAAACAAGGTTTCCAAAGAAAGGACTGCGACAGAATATATGTAGTGTACTATGGAACGAAAGGAGCGGCCATCGGTAAAAGATAAGCAAGGAAAGTAAGTTTGACTAATGCCACTCATTTTTTCTTTTTGAGGTTTTCGAAGCGTCGGTTCAAATCCTCAAAGTCCAGGTTGCTGGCACTGTTATCTTCCCTGTAGTCATTGACATTCTCCTCTTCGGCGTCGTCCTTTGGCACCGACGGAAGTTCGGGCAGGTCCGTGTCGGCGGGGGTCGAAGGTTTGCGGTTACCGGCAAAGTGTGTTCGGGGTGAGGGAACCGGAGCAGAAGCATTGTCGTGTATCTGTCTGGTAGGAGCCACGGGAGGCTCCCTCGTCGGCGCTATCCCGTAACTTGCAACTACAACAGAAAAGCAGCCCTGATGAAAATGCCATTCAGTCACAATCACCAGCAAGGTAATCTTCGAAAAGTTTCCCTAACCGGGACCTCGGCAAACAAACTGATCAAGAGCTTTCCCAAGTGGTGCAGCTTGTCGGTCTTGTTGACTGCAAGCGTGCGCCACTTGGGAGAATAACTTTTTCTAATTTGTTTGCCACGCTCCCGATTGTACTGAAGAATGAATGAAGCCATTTTTCTCTCGATTTTTCACTTTTCGTTACAATCGTGCGAAGCGGAAAAAGCTTTTACGTGAATTATCGTAGGCAGGTGGAGGCGCAGTCGGCGTCATGGAGTTATCCAAAGGCTGCGGTTCGCTTATCTGGTTTGCTTCCAAATCCTTATTCAGGAAACGCTAAAAAAACACCAGAAAATCGAAAACCCATTTCCAAGTTTCCGAGCAACTGGAAACGTGCTGAACCGACCTCCATAGACTGGTCCAATGAAGTCTGTTCGTAGTCGTTGAACCTCTGTCCCCGTTCTGGATAGATGGGTGGAGGAGGATCAGTGTTGGTCCCCGCGCTGACTCCTCCTTGGGCCTGCACCGAAGCGAAGATATCCCGCACCGTAGGAGCAGCTGGAACACCTCCCGAAACTCCGCCACCGCCTCCTCCTCCTGCAAAAGAACGACAGGAAGTCAGCTGGGACGTCGGTGAGCAACTTGAAGCCGATCGATATCCCAAGTGGCGCACACTTTCAGCCCACAGCAATGAAACTGTGCGCCACTTGGAAAAACGACCATGTGTCGGGTGACTCTTACCTGAACTGCCGGGTGGTCGACGGCTACCGTCCGCGCCAAAGTCGAGCAGCGGATCGGCCGTGCTATCTTCCATCATGACTGCCGCGTCGGGTTCGTAGGGGATCTTGTGGCTTTTAGCGATCTCGACGAGGTACTGCTCGACCAGCAGCCGTTTGGGTGCTTGGACACTCAACTTGCGGATCAGCTTCTCGTTGACGGTGTTGAACTGGTTTTCGATGACAGCCGCCACGTACTTCTTGCCAAACTTGGTGGTCAACTGCTCCGTGATGACTTTCAGCTCGCCCACGTCGGAGACGAGGCGGGGGGCGGCCCAGATGATGGACGTGAGGGCCTCTTCCAGACCTTCGTCCATTGTCCTAATCAAACAAACGTCACTCGGTTGATCATCTCTCGAATTCGAGAACTACAATTTCGCAGACCGCGGAGTGCAACACCACCGCGCACTCTACAACGATTTCTTGCCAGGTAGAACACCGCGCGACCTGCCAAATTCAGTCTAATATCGAAATTCCAACCAGATGATATCGTAGGAATATAATTCTCCACTACATAGTTTCCTCCCTGTCTTCCAGTTACGACGGATTTTCCAAACGTGGTGGTGTCTTCTTGAACGGTTTGACACTTACTTCATCTGTTCCAAAAGGCCAAAGCGAGCGAGGAGCAAGTCGCAGTACATTTCCAGCATCTCCATCGCTTCGACCATGTAGTCTTCGCGGATGATGTGCTCAACGCGAATTCGGGCTCGTTCTTCTTTGCCCGTCGCCAGATACTCGGCAATCTCCCGACGTCCCTTCTGAGCCATCTCAGCCTTCTTCTTTTCCAGCAGCTTCAAACGATTCAGCGCCAGCCGCAGGTTGGTCTTCAGTCTGGCATATTGGTTACCTCCTCCCAGCATTCTCCTCTTTAGTCTGCCTAACCTTCCTGCCGTCCCAATGCTCCTTGGCCCGATCGATGTATCCTTGTTCCTCGAATCCCGTCAGTCACTATACACAAATCCCGGCAGCAAGAGTCCGAGCGAAGAAAACGAAGGAACGGTATTGTTTCATTCACAAATTTTACCAAATGATTCTTCGTATGTTGAATCATACGGTGGAAATCCTGTGGAGCCAGTATGACTCACCATCAGCAAACCATGCGTCATGCAGCCTTCCATTCATCACGCTCACCACGTGCTCCAGCCTGCTGGAGATACCGTGAGAAGTGACCGTGTGGGTCACCTAAACAGACGAACAGGAGCACGTGACCAAAACAAACAAAGGCTACGGACACCGCCACACGGCACATTGGCTGCGGGTCGTTAGCTGTCCAGTTTATTTGCGTTCGACTCCCGCCAGTCGGTACGAGTTACGGACACGGGTTACGGAGGTACGGTCCTATACCGAAACAGCTGGGGATTTTCTCTATCCGACATCAGTACAAAGGTGTCGCCTGCCAAATACAGCTATTCATGCAGCTTTGTCAGGCCGTGAGGACCAACGGAAAACTGCCAGCTTCACATTCTGGTAATTGGTACAACTCATTGATCCCCGAGATCTTTCGGAGCTGACACCCGTCCAGTTACTGTTGCCGTTTTGTGCTTACTCCTCTTCGGATTCCTTACTCCATGCTGGGCTTGTGTCTTGGGATATTCACAGACAAGACCAAAGGTAATTGTGCATGTCCGAATCTGGCTGGTGTGAGTGAGCTATAGCTGGCGCTGTTGCTTGATTGCTTGTTGATTGGAAGGGGTAGTTTTGCCCATTTGTGGAGACAAGGTTGCTGAGACAGGCTCTGGAAGTCTGCGCTGGCACGTTTTGTGGTGCATACTTGGCTGCTCCTTATAGCCAGGGATTTTGACCAAGGTTAAAAGGTTGTGATCCGTGAAGAGCAAATCTGAAGTCTTGTTGGGGAAAGTTGTGGGGTTGGCGAGGACAGGTGACGTCACAGAGTCACGCCGCCAGTAAACCGGCCCAAGGCGGCAGGCCTTTTAACATGGCGGAGCGGTCACGTGGTACGCTTCATGCTTGATTAGTGGCGTCCCGTCATGTGATCAGCAGCCAGCCAGCATTTGCCACTTGCTGGCTCTTCTAAGTTCTAGCCCTGCTGGCTTTCCTCCGAGTGTTGAGTCCTGTTGGCAGGGACAGGAGGACCTGGCCGAAAAAGGGGGACTTGGTCTGATTGAGATGATGTTTCGTGATTTTGCAGCAAGCGGAAAGCAGTGAAGACAGCGTCGCCAGCCAGCCGCCTTCTCTCTCTTTTCGGAGTGTCACCAGCGATGCCATATCTTCACAGGGATCGAGGCGATGCTGTGAGCGAAAAAGCTAACGTCCATGACGGTAAGACATTTTGGCAGGATGAGCGCAGGCGAAGCCGAGGCCGGCCCAACGAGCCCATTGCCCGTCTGTAGGGGGCGCTCGTTGGTACTGTCGATCAAGCTTGATCTTGTTCTTTTCTTTGCAGAGGGATGTGTCTCGACGACCGTGGCAGTTTCGGCCTCGACAACGCCACGCCGTCGCATATCCAAGCTGCGACACGCCGAGAAGGTCATCATCTCCTCCAAGTATGTTGTGGAGAGCATCCGTGATCGTCAGGAAGGCGATGGCGGCACCGAGCCTTTCTGGGGCGAATATCCCCGAATCAGCGCCGATGCTCTGGAGAAGAGAGGCATCGAAGTCCTGGTCGACGCCAGCGAACGAGCTCCTCACAAGTATGTCTTCTCTTGTTCCCAACCACTTCATGTACGCAACTTGCACCGGAGGCTGGCTCTTGTTTGCAGGAACGGCACCCTTGTCAAAGTGGTGGAGCTGACCAGGTAATTCCGCCTTCATATCCCTTTCACCCTCTTGGCATTTTATGAATCCTGATACAGCCAAACTGATTTGCTCGGCAAACAAACTTGACAGGATCGGCTTTCCAAAAGGCGCACTTTGTCTGTGTTGGTGGCTAGAAGCGTGCGCCACTTGGAGGAACAATCTTGTCGAGTTGGCTGATGCTCTGACGTAGCGCAGGCGACCACCATAATTTGCTGATGGTGTGCGCCACTTGCGCCACTTCTTTGATTGGAGCCTGTTGACCGCGCTGCCGTTCTAGTCAGACATTTTCATGATATAGTTTCGTTCAATTATAGCGATCCTGCGCTGTCCTTTCCGTCGAAACGAGCAGCCAAAGGGCGAATGGTGTCTCCTGCTTTCTTGCCGCATCCTCCATGGCTGAAGACCGTTGCGCCCACCAAGCCGGTCTACTTCCTGTCCAGCAAAGACTTGATATGGCTCGATTGCTACAACAGATTTGCCGCCGATCGTAGTACGTCAAATTGACGTTGGCAGTTTGCAGCAATATTCTCCTAGAGATGTGTGGTCTTTTGTTGCAGAGATTTCAAAGATCTCGGCGGACGACTTGGAGAGGCTGATGTCGGCCCTGGAAGTGAGGAAGAACGAGCTTGTCATGGCCAAAATGCGCGGCACGCTGCAGATCATGAGTAAAACGCCGGAAGGCAGCCTTAAACGCAGGGTACACGAGTACTTTGCTCTTCAAAGGTAAGTAGGCCATCTTCCTTCTGGCCTGCAACTGATCATTTCCAGATTTTTTCTGGGGTGCAGGTTTATCGAGTTGACGGCGGAAACGTTGGATACCGTCGATCACATTAGTTTGGGCAAAGCTTTCAGCCTCAGCTCTCAGACCTCTTTTGATATATGGGAATATTGGAAGTGCAAGATACAGGTAAGCGTAGCATTGGCTTTCTTCTCGCAACTTATTGCTAGATGCCTTTGATCCGACCTTGTTTGCTTATCCTTTAGGATGGCTTCATGCAGCCATTGGTGTTTCCCCCCGCCGTCGAGTTTGACTACCGACGCATTTCCCTGCTGGCAGCATGGAACTTGACCAGCATCTCCTATGCTCAACGCCTTCGCCATGATGCCGAAAGGGTAGGCCTTTGTTCCGCTAGTACAAAATGAGAACTCGCCCAGCAAATTCGACAAGATTAGCGCACGTCTCCACTTATTGGCCGGTAACGTGCGCCACTTGAAAGCACCATCTGGTCAAGTTTGTTTTCTGGAGTCGCAAATATTAATTCTGCAAATCTATTTCACTAAGGTTTTGTGAAACTTGGTTTGTATGGATATAGATTCGGCTGATGTACGACCTGATGCAGAAACGCGACGTCTTAATCGTCAAAACTTTCGCTAAAGAGGAGGAAGTCCTAAACGAAGTAGCAGAGTTATGCCTGCTTCCCGAAGCCAAGTTTCTCTCGGCAGACAAACTCTCTAGTATATGTGCCTTTACTTCGACGCTGTCAGCCCTGGAGCGTCACCCGGTGGTAGGTCCGGCAGTCATACGCCAGTGGGTTGAAGGTATGCTGCTGGCTGAAGAAGGCGCCGCCCAAGCCCCTCCTGACGAAGTAGCGGCTGATAGCAAAGCCGATGGCACTTCTTCCTGTCTGACTTGTTTTCCCTTGGCCCCTCTCGAGCCGGCGCCTAACATACGAGCAGGTGAGAAGGATAGTAACGCCAAAACAGTCAGAAAAAAGAGAAGCGCCCCCTGTTGTGTCTCTTCCACTTCTCCAATGAGGACGAGGAGGACACAGCGCAGTGGAGGCGTGGTGGCTGCTGACCATGCTGATACATCCTGCTGTGAGAATGGCCCCGCCGAAGATGAAGGTGGCGAGGTGGAGAAGGCTCTCGAGTTGGGTCCTTCCGTCTCGGAAGAAACCGACGAGACGCTGTATGACATCAGTGCCCATTCCGGTGTCTCACTGGGACGACACACTGCGAAGAAGCCGACAGAATTTCGGACCAGGTTAAGATCTTGGAAAAGGTTGCTGAGCTGAGTGTCTGTTTTTGATAGGATGACTGTTTGGTCTGATCATTTCTGTAATACTTTTGCTTTCTACACATCATTTGACTTATCTTTGTTGAGTTTTCTTCCTCGCCCATATTTACGTACAATGTTTTGCTTCTATGAAGCGCCAGTTGCAATGTGTACTGTTTGGAGCTTTTATTCAGTAAGCAGAAGTGGGGATTTTTGTTCGATAACACTTTGTTTTATAGCTTGTTGTTTTTGTACTATTCATTGCCCGTTCATATGACCGGACTTTCCCTCGGTGCACTTGTACAATCATAACAGTTTTGGTGGTGGTTAATCGTCCTAGCGAGGACAAGGAATATGATCAACAGAGGTCAACCGTTTCTTGTGAGAAGGCTTTCAGCCAATAACGCTGGAAGCGCGCGCCATTTGAGAGAGCAGTCTTGTCGAGTTTCACGATTGTTTTTTCAAGTGGCGCACGCTCTCGGCCAACAACAATGACCACGTGCGCCATAACGATCTGGGTGGAAATCGCTTGCCGACTTCCCGTCTACCAATCTTGCGCGAACGACCTGCCAAGCATTTCCAAGTGCAGTGAAAGTTGTACGGTCGTGCTGTGTTACTCCGACTCCACTCTGGGTGAATCTTCATAGTTCATCCCTTTTATCGTTCTATAAAATTCAAACAGAATCAGTCCTCAGTTCTCTCAGCTGGATAAATGTTATGCTGAACGCAGGACCATCGGTAGAATCTCGAGTGTTACCTTTGTCGTGAAAGATGGCTGGACAGAACGGGAAGCTCCCTCATCCCAATGCGCAGCTGGTCCTGTATTACTATCCCCTCTCCTATTACAGCCAGAAGGTAGCTTCGTGCCCATAATTCTAACTCCGTTTGGCTTCACCAGTCTGTACTTGTACTCTCCGCAATCCACGCTGACCGCTTTTCTGTCTGCAGGTACGGATGGCTCTACTGGAGAAAGGGATACCCCACGCCTTGGAGTTTATCGACATCAACTCGGGAGAGAACTATGAAGCCTGGTTTGTCAAGCTGAACCCCGAGTGTGAAGTGCCTGTCCTACGCGATGGAACGAGAGTGGTCGCTGACTCGGCCAGGATTATCGACTACCTGGAGGAAAACTATAGCGACGGTAGGGAGCACCTAACCAGCCATGACCAGTGCCGGAAGAGTAACGTTGGCATTTCTTTCAGCACCTTACGCGGCGCTGTCTCCACCAAAGTCCAGCATTGAATATCACAAATTCAAGTACCTCCGCGAAGCCATCGACGCTGTTCCCGTCGAATATATCACCTACGGCACCTTGAAGCAGCCAGCTCTCTTGGAGAAAACTAAGGTGCCTAATTTTGTCAAGAAGGGACTTGGAGGTAAATTCGCTGGGATAATGAGCTTTGAGCGACTGACCGGAAGTCGATCCAACTTGGGCTCTTTCTCTTCTCTAGATCGCTTCTTCCAGCGGCAAAAATTCATCAACACCCAGATGGAAAAGCACCCTGAATACTCAGCCATCTTCAGCAAGAAGTTGTCGAGAGTACTAGACTCGGACAACAACGTCGGCAACACAGCAATGGTCAATGCCAAGCTGAACGAGCTGGAAAGCTTGCTGGATAGAATAGAAGAACATTTACGACTAAACTCCAATTCAGCAGGTATATTACCTTTTCCAACATCTTGACCCTTTCTTCTGTGCTCTTTACGTTGTGGATGTCGATGATAGATCGGAAGAACTGGTGGCTGTGCTCTGAGAAGTTCACCACGGCGGATATTTCCCTATCGATTCTCCTCAGTCGCTGCTACCTCCTGGGTTTGGCTCCACGCTTCTGGAGCATTTCCAGGAGACCCTACTTGGCTATGTACTACCAGCGCATTAACGAACGACCTTCCTTCCAAAAGGTAAGGAAGCGCGATTGTTCAGTAGCCTCTCGCTTTTGACAGTGGCTCATGTTTGGCAGGTGGCGATAACGCACATCACGACCAGTGACTTGCTGCAACTGGGTGGATCGACCATCCTGTACGCTTATGGCTTACAAATCATGGGTGTGGCAACTGTACTGGGAGCGCTGGCCATCGGGGGGTATGTTTTGATGAAGCGACGTCGGTGAGCTGCATGAAGATCGCATGATTCTTTCTGTGTGACGTTTTATGGTTTTAACATGCCTGTTTTCACGCTGGTAGCTTTCTGTTTGACTGTGAGTTTCTTACTAACCGAGAGCTCGTTTACTCTGACGCGTTATCATGAAACGCTCATGTTTGATATATATTACCGGAGCCAATTTGAACACTCCTTTTCCATGCTTTTGTATGAAGAAATTTGCTCTGAAGATGATGCTTTCTGTCGATTCTGGATCGCCGAGCTTTGCTCCCAGTCTGTGGGAGCGGGTGTTCTCAACTAAAGGATTATCTTGAGCTTGGAAACTCCTGCGAATGGGTTCGGAAGAAGGACTGATTCTTTCATGGAATCTCTTGGCTCAGAAGAACACTAAAGAAGCACTTCCGGTCCTCGGAGTTTCCTGTAGTGTCTGTATGGCTTGCCAAAATAGTCGACTTCGCAATTACGTAACCAAGTGGACGAGCCCACAGAATCGTCGACTCCGCCTCTTTCACCTTACTTATGACGTATTCCCCGTGCTATGCTCGTGATCGATAAAAATTTTCTCTCACAGAAAAGTTCTTTCCTCTTATGTACGTAACAATTAATTTACTCCTGTTTTGTTCCAACGTCGAAAGTGCAGATCGAAGTTTCATCACCCGATAGTCTCCGTGAAGAGAGATATCAAGTTTTCGCCGCCGGACAACCCCAGGTAAGAGATCGCGTTGCAGACGAAATGACGAATCGAGTTTACGCCTGCGGCCTATTTTCATGGTTTTGTGACCGTCGCTTCTGTTGCAGATTTCAGAATGAAGGTCCTATGTATCCTTCTCATAACGCTTTCCTTGGTCAGTGTCGGTTATTCATGGGAAAAGGCCAAGGAAAGTCTGAAAGAAGCTGCAGCAGATTTGTACGAAGATGCCAAAGTCGTCGCAGGCGAAGCGTGAGTGTGGATGCTTGATTGATTGATGTTGGAGGTTGGAATGAATGGAAATTCTTGTTAATCTTGATTTTTTTAATGCAGGTTTGAGTACGCCAAGGAGAAGTTAGCCGATGGGGCCGAGTTGGCCGGAGAAGCCTACGACATTGCCCAGAAGGAAGCGAAGGAGCGGTGGACGCAGGCTGAGCACCTGGCCGAGGAGAAGCTGGAAGAAGCCAAGAAGGCTGCTCACGACGGAGCTGCCTATGTGGCTGAACATGGCCCTGAAAAGATCAAGGAGTTCAAAGACGCAGCCACCCAGACACTCTGGACTGCCGAGGAGCTAGCAGCCAGGAAACTGGCCGAAGCTAAGGTTCTGGCCGAACAAGGTGCCGAATACGCCAAGGAGAAGATAGTCGAAGGTGAAATTTGTTTCATTTTCTGAAAGTTATTTCCGGAAAATCCTCGCGAATCACAAAAGCGCTGGACAGAACACTCCGGCCGTTCGTAACTGTTAGCTTTGGTCGTCGATTTGGTGTTTAGTAACGTTTCTTCGCCTTCTACAGGAGCTGCCATCGCCAAGGACAAGATCATCGAAGGTGGGAAGAATCGAAAATGAAGATAGGACCAAATTGAAAGAGATTCAAACTAATTCCAGACGAATTTCGATATAGTGTCGACTTGTCAGCTTTTAACGGCGGTCACCTAACGTTGGTACTTGGAACAATGATGGGGCTGGTTTTGTGCGATCTGATCCAGTGTTGAGTGAATTTTGACAGGTGCTGGTATGGCCAAAGAGACCATCATCGAGAAGTCGGCTGAACTGAAGGACGCCGCCGGCGAAGCTGCCGTCAAAGCAGGCCACAGCATCGTCGAGAAGACTGGAGAACTGAAAGATGCTGCTGGAGCAGCAGCCGTCAGAGCCGGCCATACCATTTCGGAGAAGACAGTGGAGCTGAAGGACGCCACCACGCAAACGTTGGGCAACGCCAAGGATTACGTCGTCGACAAGGTCAAGGAAGCTGTCAAGTCTGTCTAGAGTCCGCAGTGCAAACTTCTTGTCCCCGTAGTATCGCTCGCCTTGTCTTCGTTCTTTTTCAGATTTGGTTGTAGTGAGTGAAGGCTTTTCGTGGTGGACTATGGTATTTTGATCTTGGTACTTTGCAGCCGTATCGAATGTCCTGCTTTCAGTCTGTATTATCATACTCTTCCTTCCTAAGGTAGTAGCAGTTGTACGCCATGTGAGTGTCCCTACCAATGTTGTTCTTGTTCCTCTACCTGGGTGTTTTTCCTTCCGTCTGTCTGTTCTTTGACTCGTTCTCCTGCTCTTTACAAAGTTCTGTTCGTTTGACGTTTTATCACGTGATACGCATTTTTGTTCCAAATAAAAACTTCTAGTTCGTACCAATCTTACCCCTTCGTACGGTCAAGAATATTGTAAAGTGCGAGAAAACTGAGAAATGAGAACAGTAAACAAGAAGAGTCAACTCGGAAGACCGTCCGAAGGGTTTCGATTTCGCAGTTTGGACGCGACGACGCGTAAGCGGCGTAACAGACTCGGTCAATCGAAATCAACTTATCCAAACAGCTGGCGCCATGTGTATTCATTGGTGAACGTTGTGCGCACTGGTGGAGTACACACTGCGATACACGGCAAGTAGAAGAACACTGTTGGATGGAGTATGCAGGTGTATGTCGGCCATGTGGACTGCGCGTGCCACGTCATGACCTGATAACACGCCAAAGTAGTTCGCACCGGACTGTGACAGGATTTTCCATTTTTCACCTGTTCTCACAATCGAAGTTTACGAGCTGGACTCGTACAAATTATTTTCTGTAATCAGTTTTGGTGCCTGGTGGCAGAAGCTTCATCTTTCTAGATACCTTACAAAGCCCGAACCATGAGGTACGTTGCGCTGGTGCTGGCCGTGTGCCTGGTGGGACAAGCCGTCGGTTTCGAGAAGGCCAAGGAGAAGCTGAAGGATGCGGCCGAAGACTTGATGAAGGATGGCGTCGGTCTGGCTGCCGAGGCATACGAATACGCCAAGGAGAAGCTGATCGATGTAAAGGACCTGGCTGGCGAGACCTTCGAGACCGTTACCGAAGCCGTCAAGGAACGGTGGACGCAAGCATCCCATGACGCCGCTGATAAGGCACAGAAATTGAAGGAAGCAGCTGGCGAAAAGGTACAGTCAAAGTGCCGCAGTATGTCATCAGACCAACTCTAGATCCAGAGCTACCAGTCAGTACTGTGAGCATTCTAATGACGTAGTCTGCGTGTTTCGAGGGTTGATTTGGGTGTCCAGCATTCGAATTCAAGTTCAAAAGTGTGCACATGTGGTTTGTGCTGATTTGTGTGCAATCGTCACGCATATGCGTGAGGCAGTCTCACGATATCCCTTGATTGCGTTTGTGTGTACGTGCGTGATGGCGGTGATACACCTCCCCTGGGGCACCTTACGGTCCTTCGCACACGTGCACTGCGCATGGTTAGCTCGAGGGTTGCTGACTCAGCCGTTGCTGACGTCTCTTCCTGGTTATTTCACAGGTAGAAGATGCCAAGAAGGCTGCCACCGACGCTGCGTCCGGCGCCAAGGACAAGCTGGATGACGTGAGCAAGATGACTAAGGACGCTGCTGGCCAGGCCGCAGAGACGGTGAAGAACGCCGCGGCTGATGCCGCCAAGTCCGCCAAGGACACTGCCAGCGCCACGATGGACCAAGCTAGCAAAGGCGCTTCTGACGCCTACGAAACCGTCAAGGATAAGGTAGGTGATGTGAAAGAAGCTGTCGGGGATAAGGTGGACGAAGCCAAGAAAGTGGCCAAGGATATCGCGGACAAAGCTGCGGGAAAGGCTTCCGAGCTGAAGGATAAGGCTAGCAAGACTGTCGACGATGCCAAGAAGGCTGCTGGTGATGCCTACGAAGCTGCCAAAGATAAAGCATCGGACTTGAAAGACCAAGCTGATTCCAAGGTATGAGTAGGGATAAACTACTTTGCACAAATATGGGAACCATTGCCGAAATCGTAAAAGCAAGTTTTGCTGAACTTTCGCCCACCTGCATACTAGCTTGACTGGGGATTCAATGATCAGGAGAATGCAGGTTCGTGCGAGGGGAAGGCAGAATTAGTCCCACGCCTACCTGCATACGTTCTGTGAGTCAGTTTACTGAAGGGATAGTATGCAGCTTTGTGAAAAGTAAGGAATGCTGCTTTTGTTAGATCTGGCTGGTGTTTATGGTTTCTTATTGGTAGGTGAAAGATACCAAGAAGACGGTGGACGATGTGAAGGACAAGGCTTCCAAGAAGGCATCGGAACTGAAAGACCAAGCCTCTGACAAGTACGAGGAAGCTAAGAAGGCCGCTTCCGACAAGGTCGACGAGGTCTCTGGCAAAGGCAAGGACCTGAAAGACCAAGCTTTCAAGAAAGCCGCTGATCTGAAAGACCAAGCCTCCGATAAAGTCGAGGAAGCCAAGAAGGCCGCCTCTGACAAGGTGGATGAAGTCTCCGGAAAGGCAAAGGACCTGAAGGACCAAGCCGCCAAGAAGGCTGCTGACTTGAAGGAGCAAGCTAGCAATAAGGTTGATGAAGCCTCTGGTAAGGCCAAAGATGTGAAAGATCAAGCCAGCAAGACCGTCGATGATGTGAAAGATATGGCGTCGAAGAAGGCTGCTGAGCTGAAGAAGCAGGCTTCGGATAAAGTCGACGAAGTGACCGATGAGTCGAAGAAGCTGAAGGAGCAAACTAGCGACAAGGTCGAGGAAGTGTCGGGTAAGGCCAAGAAGACGGTGGATGATGCCAAGAAGGCCGCCCAAGAGAAGAGCGATGAAGTGAAGAAGGGCATCAACGACAAGCTGGATAGCGCCAAGAAGACGGGCAAGGAGGCGGCCGAAAAGGTGTCGGCCAAGGTTGAGGATGTGAAGACGGAAGCGCAGAAGCAGTGGAACAAGGCCGAGCAGACCTACGAGGAACTCCATGAAAAGGAGGCCAAGGACCAGCAAGGAAAGGAAGGAAATAAAGTCAACCAAGGAAAAGAGGCCAAGAACACCAAGGATGCCAAGGTAGATAAAGATTCAAAGAAGGCTACCGCCGCATAAAGATGACCTCTGAAGTAGAATGTCTTTTTCCAGACTAGCTTTCTACAGTTGTGATTTATTCTTGTTGTTTTTTCTTCTTTCTGTTTTGCCCAAATCCTTGTCGACATACAAAACTGCAAATGAGACTGTTCGTACCATTGGCATAAAGTAACGTGACAAGATAGGATACAACTAACTTACAGCAGTACGCAAGGCAAATGAATTTCAAGTCTGGTCGAGCAAAAGCTATCGATACTTTTCCCACTCCTTCATATTACGCACTCACAGGAAGACTTGTCATGGCGAAGCAGCCCGTTTTTATATACAGTACTTACCGGATGGCCCTACATATTGACGTCATACCAAGGTACACAGGTAATGGGTGCCGGGTGATATGCATCTTCCGTTCTGTCTCCAGGTTGGCGCTGGCATCCGCTGGATGACTCGCTGTGAGCTTGGTACTGAGGCAACATACTTCCTGAATCTCCATCTGTCATAAGTACTAGACATTTGACGACAAGAGCAGTGTTTTACCAGTGGGTGACAGAGGTCAAAGTCACTACTACAACGGAAGTAACATCATATGGCGCACTTTATGCTGTTATATCGTGTCAGCTGGGAAAGATGGGAAGAAAGAGGTCAAGAGTTGGGCATGCAGACTAAAGGCATGTGTCAGCTTTGGCTGTTGGTAGTGGGTGGATGATGTCCAGCTTGAAGCTTTGGCTTAGAGGGATGCCCTCGACAAACTGTACAGTGAGGCCGCGGTCGAAGAAGAACTTGAGCTGCTCTTTGGCCAGCCTTTGCCCATTCTTCCGCACCACCATCTGCGTCTCCTCATCCCCAACCTGCCTGTCGGACATCTTGTAGCCGCTAATGACGATGTTCCTAAACTTGAGCTGATCCATGCCGGTGACGTTGTTGCGCTCGACATCATAGTCCAGAAGGGCTCTGCTACACTGCAACAACCAGCAAAATGTCAAAGACATGCAACCAGCAACAAGTCCATCCGCTCACTAACGTTGCCTTCTTGCCAACTGTTGTAGATGAACCACGACATGTAATCCTCCTTCTCGATGGTGTCTGTGACATAAGACAGCAATTGGTTGCATATAGGGGGACAACCAAGGGTACGAGGCGCAGGAGCCAAAGTAGGATTGAGGCGCACTGACCGAGGCTTTGACCGTCGTCCCAGTAGAGGTTACCGTTGGCCGCCGCTGACCCGTCATCGTGGTAATAGGGAGCAATCCACAGACCAAAGTCTCGCTTTCGCCTAGAGGATGTCACCACGCTTGAAGATATGCAACAGCTGCAGGCTTGGCTTCAATGACGACCGATGGTCTTACACTGCTGCAATGCTCATGGGCGCGCTCTGCCCATCGTGGTCGAAGGGAACATGGACAGGGATGATGTAGCCGCCACGTTGGAATATAACCATCTCATCTTTGGGGGCCACCATGACCTTTCTGCGGCTGGAGTTGAAGCTGGCATCCAGCTAGAAGAAATCATGTCAAGTATGCCACGAGGATACTCTTCAGGCGCTGAATGGCAAGATTTAACTGGACTTGCCTGCAGCTGGTCTTGACCTTGATAGACGTTGTACCAAGTATCGTCGGGCATGTAGAGACTACGCTGGTCGCCTCCCTCGATATTAGGGACGAACATGAGGGCCGGTCCCCACAAGAACTGCCTGTCCACCTCCAAGATGTCCTTGTGGTGGTGTTTGGTGCTGTACTCGTAAAAGAGGGGACGGATGAGCGGCTCGCCTTCCATCCAGCCGTGATAGAAGAGGGTGTAGAGGTAGGGCAAGAGGGTGTAGCGCATGTTGAGGGCCTTCCTGCTGGCCTCTCTCACCGACCGGTACTGCAGACAGCCGTCCTCCATGTCCGGCCCGCTGTTCAGGATACTCTTGGCCAGGACGTGGAACATGGTGAAGACCTGCCACTGCAGGCAGGAGGCTTCCTCTGTCGGCACGTAAAGCGCATTTCCACCCGTCTGACAAGCACAAAGACATGGTGAGAGGTGGCTAAAGGTAAGCGGCGCACATTGTCATTGCCATGAGCTGGCAGTGTGCGCCGCATGGGGGGAAACACAAAGTGGTGAAATTCATTGTCCCAGGGGTAGGTTGTGTGAAAGAGAGGGGAGCCTGTACCATGGTCATGCCGAACATGTTGTATTCAAAGGCAGAGATGATTGACTGCTTGATGGCGGTGGCAGGAGAGTCCTTGAGGGAGGTGGACAGCCAGGCGCCGGCTGCGGCTCCTGTGCCGGCAAAGTGGGCTTCCGTCATGACCAGTCCACGCTTTCCCTTGAGCTTTTGTATAATCCTGAAGACACAACCAAAAAAACCCATCACTTTCCATCCCTGCAACAATAATTGTGAGCGGGCTGGTCAATTACTTGTTGGCGGCAGCGGCTTGAGCGTGGCCGTAGAGGTTGTGGAGGTTGTAATGGCTGACGGACTTGTTGTCGACCACATGCTGGCCATCCATGCAGATGGTCTGGTCGGACAAGAGACCCGATGTGGCGCTGGAGTTCCAGACGGGGATGGCAGCTGCAATGACAAAAGCAAGTGTCCGTCAGGAGCATTTTCCCATTGGCCAAAAGCCTTGATGGCCATCACCTGCTTTGTACTGGGAGGATTCTTCGTGGGCCTGCGAAGAGCAGCGTAGTGGGCTGGTGGGCTCTTGGTTGGTGTGCGGCGAGAAGGGCTGGTTATGTTGCAGGGCATAGCCGTCCCAGGGGATGTCGTGCTGCAAGGACGTCAGCCACTTCTGCCACCACTCCACAGCTTTGGGCTGGAAAAAGTCCACCAAAGCGACAGACAGAAGCGCCTCATCCTGCAAGACATGGCATGCTGGTCAAAGTGATGTGGCAGGGCAAAGCAGGCACTTACAATGGCCAGCAATGTCCGGTCGGGTCCGAAGCTGGCCCGGTTCATGTCGCTGTCGTTGTACTCAGCGTACTCTTTGGGCCATTTGACAAAGACATCTTTCCACAGTCCTTCCTGGTAAGCTTGTCGGACAGCCTCGTCTTCGGCATCCACTCGAATGTACGGCGGCTACGAAACAAAGGGAGGACACCCTACAGTCCATGAAATTTATTCAAAGATGGGAGGAGCGCTGGAACTGACCAGCGTGACAAGAGCCAGACTTCCGTTTGCTTGAAGTTGGGCCACGGCCTTGGACAGCGAGTCTTTCATGACGGTGACATCCCACTCCTGGTCGGAGGCTGCAACAAAGACACCAAAGCTTCACCCACATATATTGCCTTTACTCCCGCACATCTGCCAGTGCTGAAAATGCATGTCTTCCGGTGAACACGTGGTCTTGTAACATCGCTCGATGTAACCAACGTCACGTGACCACCAGAAGGGATGCACTTTTAGTACTGTCAGCGTCTGGCGGAATTTTCCACGATGCTTATTTCTTCAGTTTGGCATAACTTGCCCCGTGATCGGATATGTAAGACGTCAAGAGGCAGTTGGGCTTGACGCATCTTCTTGATGACGTCGGCTGCGTCCTCCACTTTGACTTCCTGATGGAAGCCCAGGGCGGTGTAGGGCGGTAGCTCGGGTCGACCGACCACCTGTGTGTACTCCAGGATCAAGTCGTTGGGCGTAGCGCCCATGCACACCACAAACTCCATCACACCCCCCATGGCCCGAAGGGTCAGCGCCGGACTTGGCTGCACTTTATACTCTGCAAAGAGACGGTACAAGGAACGGATTACCGTTGGAACTGAAGAAGGGGGGGGGGGCGAAGAACTAATGGGCGAACCGATGGCGTTGCTGTTGAGTAAGAAGACGCCATGGGCCGGTCCTTCATCTTCGACGACCATGTAGAAGGGGTGGACACCGCCGTAGTTGCTGCCCTTGTCACGGACATGTGGGTCGGTGTGGCGAGAAAAGATGGGTGTGGTGGACCAGTCCAGCTGGTGGCGGAAGGACTGGTGGCGATTTTCACCGAAGCCGTACAGGTATTTGGAGGCCAGCCTGGTCACTACTTGCAGGAAACGGTCTTCAAAGATCATCCCACCTATCGTCGTGTCAAACCTGCAACGTTAACCAGCCTTACTGCTCTGACATCAGACAAGTTCAAGTCTTGCTTCCTTACAGTGTAACATTGGTCGAAGCTCGGATAATCTTGAAGGCGAAGGCTTGGTTAGGGTCGCTGACGTATTCCACGCGGTAAAAGTTCTTGTTTAGCCGTCGTGGAATGGCCAAGTTCAGGACGGAGGCTGGCACTTCATAGCGCTCGTTATCGGCATCCTTGATCTGTACCACAACACAAAAGAGAAGCAATTCGACACTTGAATGTGGATCAATGAATATATTTGCAAACTAATACAAAATCCTTTTCCAAGTGGCGCACATTGTCGGTCAATGGCAATGATAAGGTGCGCCACTGGAGCAAACAGTCTTGTCCAGTTTATCTACCCAGTTACTTTAACATGTTCCATCAAAGTAACACATGTTGTAGTGATGAGACAGGGTGTTTCCGCCCAGTGACTACCTCCTCGTAATCTTGATGGCGCTCTCGACTGAGAGGGTGTTGTTGTTCTCCCAACTATTTTTCTTTTACTAAGTATTCCCTTTGTTACCATTTAAGAATCAATGGGCCGGAAAAAAGGTTTTGTAGAAAGTCGAAATTCAACCCGAGAGTAGGGAAGGTACAGTCACGTAGCTGCTCCGGAGTGAACTTTTTGCCCATTCTCTCAACGCACCAAAATCTTCCCTAACTTCTTTCCACGTTTGAGTTGAAACTGTTCAACAACAACTTTAATGGATTCGCGGCGGAAAATGGAATGGACAACTGAGAACATGAATTCTGAGAAAAAAGGTCAGATCTTTTTCCGACAAGTGGAAGCAGAAACGGATAGCTAAATCCACGAGTCATTGGAATCAGAAACTGGTTGGGATAGGCTAAGCAAAACTGAGGTGCGGGAAGACCTTTCGTGAAAACTGAGTTGTTGTGCATCAGCAACTTTTTCAGGTTTTGAGTCAATTTCCGAGGACTGAGCCACACGGAGAGGGGTTGAAAGTGAAAGTTAAAATAATTCTTGGTTTGGAAGAGGAGTTAAAATTTCCGGCACCAGAAGAGGTTTCTCCTCAAAAGGGACAAATCTGACGGCCTTAATTCATTTGTCAAATCAGTCTGACACTCCTTTGAACTTTCTTAATTTTGAATACGGCCCCAAATAGTTGTGAGCCCGTTGAAGTTGAATCAAGGATGACTACTAACACGCGCAGTTGCAGAGAGCCCGGTTTGTTGGAGGCAAAAAGTCTTCCTCACCGGAAGTCATTTCAGTCAACTTTCCCGACCCACACGCTGGATACAGGCAAATGAGCTAAGTCTCAGCGAAAGCAGCTTAAAAAGTTGCATGAAATATGTGATCGACCGAAAGGAAAACGAGCAATCTGATATTTCTTTTTCTACGCCGCAGTTCTAGGCGGTAGTCACTTGGCGGAAGGACCCTGTACATGTGAATCTGTCTTGTCAGTGCACTCACCCGGAAGCCCATTACGCGGGTGGAGTAAGCTTCAAACTCGATGCTTAGCGCGCGCACAGCTGCGTCACCGGAAATGGAAAAGTTGCTGGTAGTTTCCACTCGGATTTTGATCTCGTTGTCGGTGACGACGCTCCATCCGTTGACAGAGTCTTCCTTCTGCGGTCCAGCGTAGACATATCGGTGCATGTCGTGGGTCATGTAGCAAGGGGGAGGACCAGGCTGGCTGGCTTGCTGGAAGGTGCAACCGCGAAGGCGGCACTCTTCCTCGCTGATCGGCCCTTGCGGGTAGCAGTCCACCCTCTCATTCTCCCCTATGCTTCCATTACCGCCAACGCCAGCTGCTAGTAACAGCGCAGTCAGGGCCGCTGCAAGCAAGCACAGAATGCAGAAAACATGCGAAGCAGTTCGCCAAACAAGACGCAGCACAACTTACCGCAGCATCCTCTGTCCATCTTCTCTTCTTCAAACACCGTGTTGGAAACAAACAGTAATCACAAACGTTCGAATTTTTTTTCCCGCTGGTAAGATTTCATCAGTTTTTGGATTGCGGCATTGGGTCCGCTATCACGGCATGCATCGCAGAAAGCTGGCCTTTGGCAGGACCAAAGGTTAAATCTAGCGGTCAATTCATCCATTTTCTTCTTTCCCATTTTCATTTTCTTTTAGCAAAGGTGCAGGATTATTTGACTTTGGTCTTTGGCAGACAAAAAGGACGCAGAGAAGCCAGCCTGAGAGGAAGTCTGATATTTCTGCGGTACAAAAAGTAAGCTGCGGAAGTGATGACAGTAAGGTAAGCTGTCAATATCAGCATACTGACAAGGTCTCCGCATTTTGTTGTATCGATGCTGAGGTTAATGAGACCAGTCAAGACGTTAGCCAACAGAAAAATGGCCATAGAGTTGTAGTTCATGGCTGACAAGATGGTCGGTGTGAACAAGGAGGCCCGATGGGAAGTAAGGTCCACCTCGAACTTTCCTACAATAGAGAAACCTGTCAAGCCCGCTAGCCGAATTCTGATGTACTCAAGCCAAGACTTACCTTCTTGGAAAGCCTGGTAGATGTTCCACAAAGAGCTCTTCACATTCCGTGGATCGAAAGACTGCAGCAGTACGGCAGAAGACTGGTCGATGCTCACAAGGAGCAAGCGCGTCAGGAGCGTGAAAGCCAAGAAGGCCATTGCTTGATAACTCTGCAAAGGGAAAGGACAATATCAGGCTAAGCACCAGACCATCTACAGTAGTTGCCGATGTGCAGAACGTACAACCCAGAACATGTAAGACATGTTGACGACACGGCGCGATGGGAGCGGAAGCATCAACGTCGCTCCGTAAAGGACCAAGCTGTACAGGGCCAGGTCTTGGAAGAGACGAAGAATGGCGGCTGTCGACTGCCTGGTGAATACAGAAAGAAGTGGAAAGAAAGACCTTCTTGGCTGAAAAGGGAAGCAAAACGGATACCGTTGGTTTCGGAAGAGTCGACCAACGTAAAGCCACATGAGGAACATGGCCAAGAAGCCCAGGCAGGATGACAAGCCGGATCGGTTGTCAATGAGGAACTGGACGATGGACGACGAAGAAGCAGGCACTGCTTTGTCGGCAGCATCCAGGACGAAACTGTACAGGCCAAGACGAAGGCAACACTCATAGACTATCGCTAAGCAGACACCCAAGGCCGCAACTGCACCAGGAGGAACAAGGACTGCCGCTAGCCGTCCCAAAATCTGCAAGGGGAAAACAAGATAGTTTTAGGGAAACGCGCGTTGACAACTAACCATGTCCAAGTTTGAATTAGTCCTTGAGGAATATTTCCAGCGTCATAGCAGACTGACTTCTGAACCTTGACAAAGGCGAGGGTGCAGAAGAAGTTCCAGTGCTTGCCATACTCAGCTTCCGGCACGGGATAGTCCGTCAGCAAGACCGAGACGAAGCGAGAGAAACCGAGGATGAGGAGGACTAAAGTGTCCTGGACTTCCTTCACCACCATCTTCCATGAACTCCTCTCCATTCTACCAAAACAGAACAAGAAATGATGGCCAACTGTACGCAGGTGGATGAACTGTCCTAATACTGCCGGCTCCAGCAGGGCATGACATCATTACGAACGCTTGTTAAAGGGGTGTTCCATCCTTTTGCTCAGTTGACCGATGACGTCATACTTCAGTCAGAGCCACCATCAATTTCGTGCTTACTCTTTGGTCTGTGGAGCAGCCAGCGCGTTAGCGATGACGAAAGCACCGACACCCAAGTCCATCACAGAGTATCCTTGTCTTTCTGTCTTGCCCATCTGACGTGGAAACACCGGGAAGTCGACGGCCAGGATGGTGACACAAGCCAGGAGGAGAACGCAGCCACGAAACTGCGACACCACCATGAACTCGAGCGACTGTCTCCCTGCTTGTGCTTGCTCGCCAACTTGTAAATCATCCTTCTGCCTTGTCATACCCGAAGACAAAGCGATACGTACAGCACTCGCAAACAGACTGGTTATCGCCAGGAAGATCAGTAAGGAAGTCAACCATCCGCTTAAGATGGTGACGGTGGACAGCACCGGTAGGACGAGCACGAAGAAATCCAGCAGGAAATTAGTCCTATAACAAGAAATCAGATCTGAAACGGCAGACACCGCGGGATGCCATTCTTTCATAAAACATACCACTTTTTGGAGACGAGGTTCTTTTTCCAGGACAGACGGAGCAGTTCATCGAGGAAGACGAATAATGCGATGCAGGCCAAAACGGAAAATACGGTCAATGAGCTGCACCCGGTCAGATTCTGCACGAACAGCTCATGCTCTTGCTTACGTCCCATCCTTCACTCCTCCTGCTTCCTCGATCCTTGTCCCTCGAAGCTTTAGTGCTCAGACAGTGCCATGTTGCGGGGAGATCTGCAAAGGAACAACGAAGGATTATTTTATTATTCTATAATCGGGCAGCAGAGTGCAGATTAGGGCACTGGGCCGCAGGTCCAAATGTACGCTGTAACTGTGCTGCGCACATTACCAGGGCGCTGTACGCTGCGCTGTGCTGCACAACTTTCATGCCCAGTGGCTAAGTAGTTGTGCTGCAGACGCACGTTGACCTGGTGCAACTGCGCGGAACGCCGATATATTGACGTGGTTTGTATTTCAGTCAGCGAAATCGGTAATCAACCTGGAGAACGTTGCCCTGAAGTAAAGCAAAGCTGAGACGGATGACGTTCGAATGCCCAAAAACTGTAATTTTTGTTAGGTTTCGGTAGGTGCATCTGCGCGGTAGTCTATGGCTTTCTGCTGTATGCTGTGCTGTGCCGCACAAATTTCGTCAGTTCACGCGCTGCAGCTGTGCTGCAGCACAGCACAGCAACAGTTCAGTACAGCGCATGCGGCCAGATTCCGTGCTCTAGTGCAGATTCTACAGAAAATAGATAAATTATTGACATAATACCCAAGGGATTCTGAATCACAAACTCATAAGAGGAAGCTCCAGCTCCAGACAGCACAGAGCACAATCCTTTACTCAGGATGATTCCCCGACTTTTTCTGATTTTTATAATTTTTTTGATGAATTTTTCCAAGTTTTCGATGTGTCATGAATCGTGATTTCGGATTTGATCAATCAATTCCGTACTAATCATACGAAGACGTTGGCGTGTTGATTAATGCGGAATTGATAACCCTGTTGATAGTACCCCTTGACGGCACTGCACGACCAACACGGTAAAATAATGCACTATGCCTGTCTGTACAACAGATGACTTATAATAGCTTTACTCGTGCTTGATTACTCGTGCTTGATAAAAAATGCTCAGCCCTAGACACAAGATGAAAAATGGGGCAAGAAAGCCAAAGAGAAAGACCCAAACATAACAATTGCAACAGACAACCATCAATGTTCTTAATACACCACGAAAATTCTCGAAAATCTAGATGATCAAGATACGACTCAAAAGTAGATAGTCTCGCACAGTTTGCAGCAGATGGGCAGAATTTAGTATCATTGGTCAAAGCGGAAGCAACGTAAGCAAAAGTATCAGAGGTTGCTCTCAAAGTGTCTTTCTCTTTGATTCTTGTAGCAGGCAGAACACGAACCTCCCCGTCCGGGACCCTTGCAGGATTCTGGCTTCTTGTTGTAACTCGAGAAAACTGCTGCTGTGTGGTGCTTGGTCCGCTGAGCAGGAGGCGTCCCTCGGGGAACCCGTCGGTCCAGATCTGGAATGCGTTGACCAGCACTGCCTTCGCTCTCCTCATCCATGAGTAGTCCCACTGAACGTCAGCTAAGTGTTGTCGGTATTGGTTGAAGTCGCTGTCTTGTTGGCCTTTCGAGGTCTTGCGTAGCCGGATGCTTTTCAGGAAGTCTTTTTGAACTTGCTCCAGTTGTTTCTGATGCTTCTGGTTTGTAGGATTCCACACTGAGTATGCATACTCAGCAATGGGGTGGACCAAGCTCTTGTATAACAATTGCCTGGCCGTGGTACTCCGTATGAAACTCGACCGAATGCCTTGGTGCAGTCTAGGAATACTGCATCCACTTCTTTCTTCTCTGACAAGGCTTGCGACCACTGGTGTACCATATGGAACAGCTGTGCTTCTGTTGATCTCTTTGCTCTAAAACCAAACTGCCTCGCGGTCAATGGACTATTCTTTTCTAAAACATCAAAATTTGAACAACTAAAACTTTCTCAAAAAACGTGAGACAGAGGAGGCAAAAGAGAAATGCGTCTCCATGTGGCACCGCCTTTCTTTGGAACTGGCAGAACATCGGCGCTTCTCCAAGAGGTGGGATACTTCTTCGTGCTGAGGATCAGGTTGAACAGTCGAGTGAGTGGATAGACGAGAGCCGAGCCAGCTGCCTTCATGAGAGCATTCTTCAGTAGCGACGAGCCTACTGCTTTCTTTCCAAGCATCGTCTTTAGCACACTCCACACTTCCGGTCCAAACACGTTTGAGTTTGGAAACCACTGCTTCCATCTCGTAACAGTTGATGGGACTTCGTTGATTGGCTGGCAATGCTCATCACATTGGCCGTAATCTTTCAGGAATACGTCGGCTATGTGTCCAGCTTTACCCTCGGATGGACCAGATACTTCACTTTGCTGCCAGGTACAGGAATGGGAGGAAGACCCTCAGACTTTGACGATCGCTTTACATATCTCCAAAGTACGTTCGGACATCTTCTTGACAGTGTGGCGATGTTTCGGAGTTGTTTTGTCTTTGCAGCTCTCATGAGCCTCTTGGTTTCTCTCGCACAGTCCACCCAACCTCTGAAGTGTTTTGGATCTTGAGTCCTGTTCCAGTAACGAAAAGCCACGTCACGTCTCTCAAGGCCGTCAAACACCCGTGGGGTGAGCGATGGCCGATTTAGACTTCCTGAGCCATCTTCCTTCAGAGCGAAATGTTTCTGCGCAATGTTCACAAGCCTAGCCTCAAAAGTGACAGTTGCCACATCTGAATTACACTGAGCGTCGAAGAACGTCTTCCAATCACAACCAGCTACGTCTTTGCAATCTTTGCTGGTTCCCAGACTTAACTACCCACATTGGTTTCGGTGGAGAGGGGAAGCTGACTATCCACAACCTCACGGAACACTGTAGTCCACAATGATCATGGGAAAAAGTCAGCTTGGGAAGTATACTGACTTGACGGGCCAGGCTCAGCCGTGTTACGAAGAGGAGGTCCAAGCACGAAGAGGATTCTTCATGCTGTCTGGTTATTCCCCGCACTTTCTGGAACAGGCCAAACTCTCTCGTGATGGAGACTAGCTCCCATGTACGGGGTTGCTTGGCTGAAATGTCTTCCCAGTCGATGTCTGCACAGTTGAAGTCGCCTACCAGAGTCAGGTTCCTTCGAAGATAGGGTGGAATTTTCGCAAGGGAATCACTAAGCTTTCCGAACACTTCCATCTCATAACCTGGAGCATACAGGACACCGACCAGTGCGACCATCGACATCCCCACAACTTTCACCCACATCAGCTCGAGTCTTTCCACTTCATAATCGGCAGCTCTCAGCGAGTGAAGATCATCCTTGGCTGTGATTGCAACTCCACCACCGGATTCCTTGCGACATCCAGCCCGATCTTTCCTGTAGACATTGTACTTCTGTAAATCAGCAATCAGCCCATCCGTCACCGTATCGTCTGCCATTGTCTCAACAAAAGCCGCGATGTCGACTTTGCCCCTCTCCGTCCAGGCTTTCACTTCTTCCGTCTTCGATTTTATCCCGTTGAGATTCGCGTGACGGAGTATCAGCGGTTTCTCCAGTTTCCCATCGGCCATCGCTAGGTTGTTCGCCATCTCTGTAAGCAGTGAGAGAAGGGCAGCCACAGGCAAAACGCCAACAAATCAACAGTGGTACGGTTGATTGGAGCTACTTACGAGATGGTGTAGCTCCGGCTAGCTCGATTGCCTTCCAGAGTTCGCCACACCAGACAGATCCTCGGAAATAGATGGCTTCTACCCCTAAGGACTCTGTCTGGATACGCTGGGGCCACCCAAAAGGGAAATTGATGTCCAGATGGAATGGACGTAAAATAAAGGGAATTCGAAATCATGACTAATGGTGGAGACCACTTTCGGTGCCAGGAAATTTCTCTTTGATCTTCCGCCATAATCTCTGACTTACCATAGTTTGCCCCATTTAAGGGCTTTAGAATGCCTGAACAGCTTTCGACGATGACTCAAGTGGTCTATGATTCATTCTAAAGCTTCGCTGGAAGGCCAGCCTTTTGGGCGGAGCTCTCGCAATTGACATTACTTTGATTACAGAACAGCGCTGGACGGGTGATTTTCTCAGCGAGTTATCGGAGACACAGATCGGCTCAGCAAGATCAAGTACAACTTAACTGAAGGCGTCAGTAAACCAGTCATTATTCTTACTCTTTCTGAAAACGCGCTCCAAACGTTGTTCGAACACCGCCTGACTGGTTTATTGGGTGGGATTTGCGCATTGATGATAAATTTCCCGTTGCATATAGATGGGAGCCAGGTCGTATGCGACAAATGCGTAATTTTTGATTTTAGGCTGAGAAAATCCGTCCACCGCTGTTAGTAACGTAGGGAACCGCTCAACTGTTCCTTGGCGGAAACTAGAATTTCACAAATTTTCTTGTTCACGCTGGACTGTGCGGAATAATTTTTGGTAATCTCAAGGCGAAAGCGGGCGGTAAACCTTCAATGCCGACGCGAAAGCGGAAGTGAGCGGTACTTCAGGCAAGGCAAACGAGTCTGAATTCTGAAGATGCGTTTATGACATTCAACTCATGGATGTTACAGTACAAACAAACCCAACTGTACATACGACAACAGTTTCCTGTGGTTGCCTATCATATAGGTTGTTCGCAATGTGACGCAACAAAGTTTACTTTTAAACATTTATCGTAGTTATCATCAACGCGGGGCGGGCGGAAAACCGTCACATCAAATACTAAGCGAGTCCAAGCGGTAACAATTTCAGCAGATTCCAGGGCGAAAGTGAGCGGTGGTTACCGCCCGCTTCCGCGTGGACCCGCCGCGCGACCCAATTCCCTACTCTAGCTGTTACAGAAGTATCACATGATATGACATTAGACACGCTGGTAAGTAGAGTTGCTGGAAATTTTCAGTTGACAAGTGTGCGCGGAGCATAACGGAGCGATTGGCCGCAGCTACGACATAGCCTGCACTTGTAGCCAGCTGGCTGTACGTACGTGCCATATGGCTGCCATGGGGTAAGTGGGAAAATACCCCATAGACGGTGTCAGCTTGCCTATAAAAGCCGGCACGCGATGCAAAAAAATTTTGATGTTGTTTAGTCTCACAGGCACCACATCAACAACGGAAGCATCCCCGTAAGTTGCGTGGGGCTCTGGTCAGCCATTATGATTGCCAGGCCATGCCTTAGTTTTCTGGACTTCGTCCAGTCATGGGCACGCGGACGGGCGGCAGAAAGGGCAATCCATACGCGGAAGTGGCGTATAGCTGAGGAATGTCCACAAGGGCATCCGAAGTGGTACGGCCGCTCTCCTTTAATGCTGCGTCTCGGCCGTACCTTAAAAAAGGGGCAAACCTCTGCGCAAAAAAGTAAAAGAAAGTAAAAATTACAAGAAAAAAAGTACATCCAGCTAATGAAAATTCAAATTAATGGAATATGAATCAGCACTTCTTGATCGTTATGACTCAACATAATTTGAGGCTAATAAGATAATTAAAACGCTTTCTTTGTTTGTAGAATGATCGATATACTGACTGGTCGATTGATTGAAGACATTGTTGTTTTTAGAGGTATCTTTGCCTTATTTTTTGCGCAGAGGAAGGGGAAAACCAGAATCAAAAATTACTTGATTAGTTTGTATAGCAGAGAGCAACTGATATATTTGACCCGTGTTATGTTACAAAAAATGGAGTATCGTATGACAGTCCTTGTCAAGATTGATGAGAACGGAAACCACGTTATCCAGTGCTCACAGTGTGGTCAGAACATACACCATCGATGCCAAGAACCTGTAAGCCGTTAACGTTTTTACGGTTTGTGGTAGAGGGTACGAGTCACTAGTATAATTATGTGACATGGTTGCAGATAGAACTCCCCCCAAATTTGAAGAATAATTGCCCGGAGACAGTTCCGCCGGTGCAAGATCAGGTGTGAAATTCTTACTCGGACTGACAAGCGAAATTAAAGCTGATTTCAAGCTTAGTGCTTCGTAGACCCAGAAGTTCACCAAGCGGACCAGAAAGCGGTCATCCTTGTCCCCCGAGCGACTGCTGCAGCAGCCTGAGTTTCGCCACTTCGACTTCTCGCCGAAAAAACAGCACGTTCTATGTCATCCATGCAACAAGAACGTGATCACCCTCGGGACGAAGCAGACCGTATTCGAGTCGGATCTTGAGCGTCACCAAAGGACCAAGAAACACGGAAAACGAACTTCCCAGCACACCCTCCTCAAGCCACACTATCATGCTTCGTCGTCTGGCATTACCAAGCAGAAGGACTGGAACATAAAGTCGGTCATCTGTCCAGCCTGCAACAAGCCCGTTCTTACCAGCAGCATGAGGATGCATGTGAAGACAACCTTCCACAAGAGCAACGTCTAGAAACGAGCCATGGTTTTGCACGAAAGACCCGAGAACATGCCAGTCAAGACCCGTATCAACAAGCTTCGTCGTCTCTGGTTCAGGAGTCTTGCAGCCGCCGGTGTACCCATCCTTGCTAGCGATAAATTCAGATATTTCCTGAGGACATTCGTAGAGGGTGGCGCTGCGATACCTCAAAGGCAGCAGCTAATGACAGTCGGTATTCCTGAAATACAAGTGGTTGAAAAGAAACGCATCATGGAAAAGTTTCGCGGTAAGCATCGGATATTACGATCACAATAGCCGAAACTGAACTGAGTTGTTCTTACAGGCAAGAAGTATTCCATCGAAGTGGACTCCAGTCCGATTGCCAAAAAACATTTCTTTGCTGTGTTACTCATACCGGAGAACTCGGGCAAAGGCGAACTCGTCAGACTGGAATTCCCAAGAGTGTGACTGGACAAACGAGGGGTGATACGGTGAAGAGCGTGATGCTGGAATACGGTCTGGATGCAGTGAGCTGTCTGGCCTTCATCGGAGACGGCGCAAGCGTGAACCATAACGCGTTTAAAGAACATCTCGAGAAACAGATTCCAAATGCTAAGTTTGTCGTCTGTATGGCCCACTCTTGGAACAACGTCTATAGCGAGCTGATCAAGAACCTTCCGTTGCTGGTCAAGTTTCTGGCTAAGTCGCCAAGTGCCTGCAGTACGTGCGGGAGATGTTCAGTAACCTGGACGAAAAGTACAAGCTTCTGTTTCAGCTGCGCGCTATTGATCACATCGGTGACAGACTCGAGGCTGAGCTGACGAAATGTGAAAACAACAGCCTACCGTTCGCCCCTTATGTGCTGGAAGCGACAGCAAGAATCTCCAGTACTTTCGAGGGTCTTCTGTTGGACAACGAACTGGATCCTCACGCACAAGCAGAAGGAAGAACGAACGGATTGACAAGGAAACTTTGGTACACCGAAAGCAAGACCTAGCTTGTTGCTGCGCTCACTGCAGCGAAAGCCAAAGTGAATCAAGTCTCCAAGGAACATCCTGAGTCTAAGTTCCTGATGGGGGTAAGAATTTTTGAGCTCAGCCAGGCTGTGAGAATGATGGAAGACCGAGAATGGATCAACATGCGAGATACCATCCTTCCAAAGCAGGGCGTTACAGGGATAAGTCAAATCCCGATGGATGAGTGGAGGGTCTACCAGAAGATTGTTGAAGAAGTCATGTTCATCAACACGGAGAACCTGGATTCGTTCTGGAGAAGCCACTCGAAAGAACTACCAGTCTTGCATGCTATTGCTCTCCAGAATATATGGACACCAGTTAATTCGGTGGAGGTTGAGAGATGTTTTAGTGTTATCAACTCGTTCTTTGGAAAAAAGCGATATCAGATGAAGAAAAATAATATAGCAGTTCTGATGAGTTTTGCTTTTAATATGAGACGCTTGAAAGACTTTGACACGTTTGATAATAGTCTTCAACATATGGAATTGTGCAATGCTGCCTAGTTATACAAAAAATGTGATCATGCTCAGTAAATAAGAAATTGCCATCAAGTTGTCTTTCGATTATCAAACTTCAGTTCCACACGGTTACTTGTGTAAAACTATAATAATTATATATTTCGTGATTTCCTGACGGCGCAAGTAACAATGCGGAACTGTAGTCAGCTAGTTCGTGAAGTTATGTTAATGTGTATCGTTCTGTTTTGTCCCGATTGTTTCTTGTCAGCGTAGAAAAGAGGGTTGCCGTTTCTTCCTCCGCATAACGTAATTTATGTGTGCTGGTGCGCGTCGGGCTGCAGTAGGTAGGTGCATGTCGTAGTTTAGTGCCGCGCTCGGCATGCGCTCCTTCATTCGCTAAATTCGCCAAAATCTGGCAATTTCCAGCAACTGTACTGGTAAGATTTGTGACATGATAATGATGACATCCTCGGACCTCGGGGACCGGAAGTTATTCTTCGACGCTTCGTTTCATAGTCTTGGAATTGAAACGATTCGCCATCTTTCTCTCTAAGGCTTTGTCGCACCCCCGAAATCTGCAGGAAACATGAAGGAGTTTTACCTGGCCACGACCCACGAGACGTACCTCAGCTTGAGCGACATAATGGTTACGGACGAGAAAGTAGCCTGCACCGTCACGGTCGACTTTGCTGGTCTTGGTATGTCGGTTCTTTCACGTCTCCATCTCACTAACATTTCATGTTGTTGGGCCTGTCGGACTAAGTATGTTCTTGTCTACAGGCTACATCCATCCCAGTTCTAGCTCGGAGGCAGGCGACCTAACAGTAGGCACGACGCTGGATCTGCCGTTGTGGATGGCCACTCTGATGTATCGTCGTCAGTACGCCACCATCCAAATCCCCCCTGCCTACCAAGAAGAAGCCCGCAAGATCCTCAACGTCGATCCTGCCGTCGTGGATCTACGCAAAGAATGCGCTGGCAGGTTTCGTTGGCGCTTTTCCGAAAATTATTACGCCTTGGGATTGTATATCATCCCGTTCAGCCTGAATGACGCCAAGGAAATTCGCAGATCTCTCACTTCGGTAAGGTGCAACTTTCTTGTCCGTTGCAAGTCTTTGTGTATCTTACGGTTGTGTTTACAGACGTTCCAGCATCGTTTCCGGAAGATTATGGACTGGTCCAACAGCACGCATCGCGATACGCTGACCAATCTGTACAATCGTCTGGATAGGTCGGAAGTGCAGTTGTTGCAGATGGGCAAAGCAGAGCAGACGGCGCTGAGCGACTGGTTGGACCGCAGAACGAAATTCTTGAAGGCGTCACATCTGGTGAAGAGTGCCCAGAGCACGAGGGCCCAACCTCAGCGAACAGATTCGAGGAAACGTGCCAGATTCTAAACTCACCGCCGACGTTCGTTGAAGCCATGCTTATCGTTGTTGTATTCCTCTTTGAATTTGTAATTTTTTGAATTCGCTTAAACGGCTGTTATACTGATCGTATACGAGTCCTTCATGTGAGCCTTTTGTTTTATGTGCTCCCGATCTTTGTGCTCGGGATATCCACTGACGCACTGGCAAAATACGAAGTCTCGATTTCTCGACGCAAAACATACATGATGCTTCCCGGAATCCACTCCGAACTTCCGGTCGTCACCCGGTCGTGCGGCTCGTGCCGTTTGATTGGGATTATGGATTTTGAGAGTATGGATTGCAATTATGGATTGATTATAGATTTTGAGAAGTCTGATCGGTCGATCAGCTGATCGCCCACCAAAACCACAACAAAGCGTCCCTTTGAAAGTTTGGAGAGAATTTGGCGCGAAGTCTGACAGGCCAATTTCACCGTTTTGATCCAAGCAGCCTCATCTGACTATTTGGCCTACTCGCTTCGCTATGTGGTTTGCGGTATTCCAATCGATTGCAAGACCAGGTAGGCCAAGACGAGCTGGAACTCCCGCTTTTATGATCTCAGCGTTACGGTTCCGCCCATCCACCGTGCAAAAGGACGGCTAACTGCAACACAGATCAGACTGGCCAGGCAGACTACGGGCTGTGCTTACTGCTCAGTCGCTCCATTTTCCCGATCGGATTTTCCATCGTTCAGCTTTCTACTTCCACTCCGAATTTTTGACGATTTTTTATCCCTCCCCAGTCATTCCAAATCATCCTTGTGCGTTTGAGAACATCGCTTTAGATTCTTGGTATGACGAAGATGCCTGTGCAGCACGCTCAACCTCCCCGTACGCCAACCAAGAGTCCATCGAAGGCGCTGTCCCACCTCAGCATGAACAGCCCCTCCAAGGATGGCTTCCGCAAGAGTCCCTTCAAGCCCAGGACACCTTCCAAGATAGCCAAAATTGCCGAGTATTCCGAGAACGAGAATGCTAACGAGCAAGACGAACCTCTGCTCCGCGAAAATCCCAATCGCTTCGTCATCTTTCCCATCAGATATCACGACATCTGGCAGGTAGTAACAAAGTGCATTTTTGGCCCTTTCCATCGCTCTTCTAATTTTTTCATCACGTGGAAAGCTTTGTTCATGCTGACAGATGTACAAGAAGGCCGTAGCTTCGTTCTGGACGACGGAAGAGGTCGATCTGTCGAAGGATGTGCAACAATGGGAAGCGCTGACGGCCAACGAGAAGCACTTCATCTCCCACGTCTTGGCCTTCTTCGCAGCCAGCGATGGCATCGTCAACGAGAACCTCGTGAGTCTTTTGGTCACAAAGAGCGTGTCTGATGAACAGCGGTCTGCATTTTGATTTGGAGTTTTCAAACGACCGATTTTGACGACTTGATTTCGTCTGCTGATTCTTCGGTTTTTGGCGGAGCCCGTTACGACGATTTTCTTCCGCAGGTGGAACGTTTCAGCCAGGAAGTGCAGATTACCGAAGCTCGCTTCTTCTACGGCTTCCAGATCGCCATCGAGAACATTCATTCGGAAATGTATAGCTTGTTGATCGACACATACATCAAAGATCCTGTTCAACGGCAAGTACAGAATGTAACTCAGTGTCCCCCTCACTTGTCGGTACATGTCCCTTCGTCACGTTTACATCTGGACTTCTGGCCATGTTTCAGGATGTTAAATTTCTTGTAGGGATTACCTGTTTAACGCTGTGGAGACGATGCCGTCTGTGCGGAAGAAGGCTGACTGGGCGCTGAGTTGGATCAACTCGTCCAACGCCACCTACGGCGAACGCGTCGTCGCCTTCGCTTCCGTCGAGGGCATCTTCTTCAGTGGCTCCTTCGCCTCCATCTTCTGGCTCCGTAAACGAGGAATAATGCCTGGTCTCACCTTCAGCAACGAACTCATCAGTCGCGACGAGGTGCGCGATCAGTCGGGGCTCGGCAAACAGACTCAAGCAGATTGTTTTCTCAAATGGCGCACGCTAGCAGCCAGCAACACAGCAAACATGCGCCACTTGGAATTTGAACAAGATAGTTGTTTTAAGTGGCTTCAGCAAAACTGGGGAAAACGATCTGGTCGAGTGTGTTTGCTGAGCTATTTTATGGAGCTTCTTTTACTAGGTCGTGATTTTGTGGCTCCTGTTCTTCTAGGGCCTCCACTGCGATTTCGCGTGCCTGATGTTCTCCCACCTGGTCAACAAGCCATCCAAGGAGCGAATTCTGGAGATCATCTGCGACGCGGTGCAGATCGAGCAGGAGTTCTTGACGGTAGCTCTGCCCTGCAGTCTGCTGGGCATGAATTGCACCTTGATGAAGCGCTACATCGAGTTCGTGGCTGACCGTCTGCTTCTGGAGCTTGGAGTTCCTAAGGTATCTATTCGAGCTCATTTCGAATTGTCCCGGCCATTTTTCCTGATTTTAAATTGTTTTTCGCAAAGAACTTTTGGAATAACTTGTCGGTTTGCTTGCTGCAGTTTTACAAGGTGGAGAATCCCTTCGACTTCATGGAAAACATTTCGCTGGAAGGCAAGACCAACTTCTTCGAGAAGCGAGTGGGAGAGTACGCCAAGGCTGGCGTGATGAACAACCGCGACACGCAGTTCGTTTTCACCACCGACGCCGAGTTTTAATCCACATTCAGGGCGCCTTCCCTTGTTGTCTACCTTTTCCCATACTATTGTCAGTTTGAATTGTCTGTAGCCCTCACTTTATCGAAGTGTGAATATACAAGTGACGTCTTGGGCTTATTTTTGAGTTTAAAACACAAGGAATGAAGGAACTACATATCTGTGCATTACTTGCGATTTTTCGACGAATGTCCGAACTCTGAAATACTGTACACTGTATTGTGTTGTGATTTTCTTCCGTAAGATATGGACTTGTTGTTAGACTGGATTAACTGTCCGTCATGTTGTTCAGGCCGGTTACACTGCGACCATACATCTTTGCTTCCACGGTCTGAGGAGGATCCGAGCAGCAGAGGTTGAAAGAGGCATCGTTCTGATGTTTCTTGATAACCAATGATGCCATCTGTCGACGCCAATCCAACGTGAATACTGTCGTAAATATGGAACTGTACTCGTGTACTTGGACGGTAACTCGTCGGTAAGACTTTCGGCTTCGTACCTTCCCACTCCCGGAAAGTTCACAGTGAGGGTCCAGGGATCGTGGGCTCTCGTAGAGTCAGCAGCTAATGGCCTGCTACGATTAGCTTTTAGGCTGTGTCGTGCAAGCCATAAGCTGCTTGTTTTAACAGCCCACTATTCTTGTTCACAAATGACAACTAATACGTGTACTATTTTTGAAATTCATTTTATTCCGGTAAGAAAAGTCTTCACAGGTTTTCCGTTTGCCTTCCAGATCTCCTGGATGCTACCGCACATGCGGACTTTCACCAAGGTGACCCGAAGCCAGGAAAATGTCGCTGAAACGCAAGATCCGCTTCTCCAACCTGCCCAGCACTAGTCCTACTCCGGCCGCTAGCGTCGAAGGACAGTCCAGTCTGCGGGACGTTGTTGCGAAATCCATTGAAGATGCAAGCGCTCTCCAGACTTTCAGCCCAACTCCCTCCGGCAAATCGGACGAGAGTTCAGTACCAAAAGGACGACTGGTTCTTAAGCTGGGAGCATCTAGAAAGCCAGCCGTTGCAGCTGAACCATTCCCCAACTCTCCACTGCCACCTCCGCTCCCTGTGGACGGTCCTTTCTCTCCCATCGTTGCTCCTTCCACCAGCCTGGAAAGCGGAAACAAACCGAGAAAGGCCGAATCTTCTGATGGAAAGAGGAGCCGTCGGAAAAAGAAGAAGATTGAGGAGGGAGACCAAATCGATGTCAAGGTAAGAATGTTCCCGCAAGTATCTGACTCTCTCGCACCTACATACGATCTGTGGAGCTCTCATTGCGGTGCAGATGTATGCACGTGCGTTCTTGTTGCGCTGAACATGTCTTCTCGTCTTGCACCTGCGTGCTCATACGTCTTGGCAGACTGAACATCTGCGTGTGCACCTGCATGAGAGACTTGGGCAATGGTATACTCTCGCTCTTGTAGGATCTCCTGAACCAGCTTGAGGATGGACAAGATGCTTTCTCCCTCCAAAGTCAATGTGAGCCATCTTCTAGCCTTCCAACCGATCATGTCTCCAGTTTTCTGGACCCTTCCTCGTCCAACATGAGCTCGCAGCTGTCCTCACTATCGCAACCGGAACCTGTAGCACCAACGCTCGTTCCTTCTGCTGTGCCCTCTCAAGCCTCTGTCGGTCCTTTCGACCAACTTTTGAGCTATTACCTGAGTTACTTAGAAAGGAAAGATGATAAAAAGTTCTTTGCTTTTCCGATAACAGACGTTATCGCTCCGAACTATTCCTCCATTGTCAAACATCCCGTGGACTTCAGTACCATGCGAAAAAAGCTGGCAAGGGGATACTACCACACTTTGTCACAGTTTAAGGTACTGAGATTACATTCAACGTTCTTCTTATTTCTTTATTATGAAGAAAAATACGCGAGGTTGGTTTTTTTCTGTTTTAGGGAGATTTTGAACTGATGTGCAGAAATGCCATGACTTACAACGCACCAGATACGATCTACTTCCGAGCGGCGAAGAAGCTTTCTCGCATAGGAGCAAAGCTTGTGAGCAAGGTGAGTGAATGATCAGAAGCACCTTCAGAATAGTTTTGAAAGAGTACAGCGAGCCCTTTAGTACGATCTCATACTCAGTTTTTTTTTACAGGATCGTTTGAAAAACGCGAAAAGGTTCGTTCACGGAGTCGATTCCATCCCTGCCGAAGTTCTGGACTTCGAGGCGTCTTCCCGTCTGTCAGCCGAACCTTCTCAGCCTAGAGCGTCAGCCTCTCTAGTTGACTTGCCACTGGGTCAGGCAGAGATTATGGAAGAGCTAAAAGAAGAAAGAGGAGAAGTGGTCGCTGTCGAAGATGACTTGGAAGAGTATATCATCTCGTCAAAGTTCCGGTAAGACTTCCAGGACTTCCACTTGCTTTTACCCGGCTGCGGTTTACATTCTGAGTGATGTGTACTTTGTTTCTGCAGGCCTGGAAGTCTGAATGGTCCATATGAGAATATTCCCGAGGAAAGCGAGACTGAAGTCCTTGAGCAGTTGAAGAAGGCTGGCAGCGATGTGGCCGAACGGCTCGCCACAACGTCCAGTAAGGTATGGTCAGCCGTAACGTGAAATTCAGCCGTTGTCGACTTCACTGGGCCTGGCTGATGGTGCTTCTTCTTGTAGCTGGTGATGCCGGTGAGACTGGCTGATGGAAGCATCAGCTTGAACCTCCTCAACCCCGATGCTAAGAGCAACCTAACGATTGGAGCGCTGGCCGGTCCGCTGAAGATGGGCACCATGCGGCTGCCTCGCTTCGACACTCGTCCCAAGATGGACAAGACTACAGGCAAGCCACATTCCGTCTTCCTTCATGATTTTACAGGCTTGCGGAGGTGCAGAAAGTGTGGTGACGTTATACGAAGGTTGGAACAGCTTACTCGATAAATTCAGAAGGCGGAAGAAACTGAAATATCCGATCAGGTGAGGAAGTTAGCTGGATGTTCTTGTTAAAGTCCTCCGGAGTTAGTACCCTCCCTGGTGGTCTGGGCAAGAGGGTTCTGGTCCATCGGAACTGGTCTAATCTCCACCAAGGTAGAGCAAACGTTCGGTTACGATCCCCTGTGCGTGATGACCTGTCTCGCAGGATTTGAAAACTTGAAGACAAGTTGGTGGTCTTTCTGAAAATACTTGATGGATGAAGAATGTTTCCCCGCCACATCAGTAGTTCGGTTTGTTATTTTGTTTGCAGAGATCGTTCGGGACAAGAGGAGGCGGCAGAGGGTTCTGTGAGGTGAGTAAAAAACTATGAGGGGATTCTTTTAGTGGATTATTTTAGTGAACCTGAAAGTTTTGGGCAAGAACCTTACCTGCACTGGCGGGTTCCTAATCACTTTCGAGGAAGAGTAAATTAAACCTGGATAGATCATTCGGTCAAGAACATGTCTTTGCTGGATTTCATGCCCCAGGCACATCTCCAAACTCCCATGCTCTTGTTGTAGGTCTTGTAGCGCCAGTCTGAAAGAAACTGTCGGCGTTCCTCGGTCGGTTGCGAAGGTAAGGAATTTGCTCTGTGTGAGGGCATACTCGTGAGGTTGTTTGGTGATGTAGCCGGTGAGAGAAGAGTCGTTTAGTTTGAGCAGTCTTGGACATTTTGTTTGAGAGTGTATAGAAAAAACGAAGATTGACGAGAGTTTTTTCGTTGCTCGCCGGAATGCAGATCGCCGCAGTGGGCTCCATGAATTCTGACACTCTCTTCTTTGCTTCTTTTTGCTTTTCTGATAGTGTTTTTTCGTTCACAGACAGATTTTGAACAGCGGCTGAAGACCGGAAGGAACTCCTGCGACTTCACCAAACTTTCTGCCTTCCCTGCATTCTACTGTCTTCGGCAGTCTTTGTGGCTAGAGTGTTGCCCTTGACGTAACTGTGACCCTGTGTGTTTCTCTGTTTGCAGTGTTCGAGAAATACTACCTGGACTACGGCGCTTTCTCTAGTCATGCGCCGCTGTACGACTCGAAGGCTGCCGTCTTCTCCAAAGAGGAAGTCGACATGCTGCGCTCGGCTTATGGCTCTGATCATGGTATTGCCTACGCTGAAAGGTACATTTTTTTGTAGTTCCTGAATTAATTTGTCATTTGCTGGAACATCTTGTCCGTTTTTCAAGATGAGATATCGACAAACAAGCTCGACCAGATGGTTTTCCGTAAGTGGCGCAAGCGTCCCAAACGGAAAGAGTGCACCACTTGGAAAAGTTATCTGGCCAAGTCCTGGGATGAACCTGGTGTAGCTTTTAGCTCTATTTCATGGTGGTTTGATGGTAGTTTGATCCGGTGGGGACAGCAAGTGAGGCACCCAGTGGTGAAGAAGAGCATTGAGAAGCTGCTGAATGATGCTTCCGGTGGGGAACACAGTGAGATGGTCCTGGCTTTGAACGAACGCGTCTTGGCTCGAAGAGACGAAGAAAAGAGCCGACTGGCAGCCCAGGCTGATGCGCTCGTGCCACAAGAGGTGGTGCCCGCTGATAAGAAGGAAGAAAGTGTGGAAGGGATGATGAGCAAGTTGAGGGACTTGAGCAATGACGGTATCGATATGAGCTTCCTGGACAGTGTCCCTAGAGACATACTGAAACCGACGGCGGTGCCCAAAGAGGACGAGGTTGAATCCGGGCTGAATTTGACGGGTGAACTGCTGCATCAGCTGTACTTGGAGCAGCAGCAGAGGCTGGCCAAGATGGAGAGCGAGAAGCTGGGCAATGTCCCGTCGGCCGGAGAAACCGAAGCGCAACTTGGTAGGAGGACTTTCGTTGACTTGTACTGTACCGTATATGTTTTCTCTGATGGCTTCCGGATGTTGTTTCAGCAGCGGAAGTGGTGGCGAATCTGCAGAAACTAATTGGGTATTCGAAGCCGAAGGATGTGGTGTCTTCGGTGGGTGTGAGGAAAGCGCTCAGGTTGAGTTGAAGTTTCACGTAATCTTTTGATGAAATCGTTTTCTTGTGCTTTTGCATGCATCCATGTTTTATCAATGGATAGTTTTTGGTTTTAGTATTTGAGCGGGTGAATTTCGATCTCTGATATTGCTGGTTCTCATAAAACTGTACATTAATTTTGTTGTGGAGGAGGTTTAGCTGTTTACTTGCTGGCGGTTTTTCCCTGCTTTTTGCTCGCTTGCGACTGGAACGTGGTGGAACGCTTTGGCGCTTCTTTGACTTCAATTAACCTCTTCTGCCTGAAGAAATGAAGATTGTTGTGAGCAAAATACGGACTATGGTGAATTACGTGCTTTCGTACCGCCGTAGCGAAAAGGCCTGTCCCATAATTTTTACTGTCCCGTAATTATCCATCGTGCGCGCACTGTTTTGACTAATTTATTAACCCCCAGCACATTCCACGCAAGACGATTCGGTTGATTGATTGAATGGGGCAGTGAGCGTGACCGTGTTTTGTAACATGGCACTTCGTGATGACGTAAGCTCGGTTAGTCTCGCCCAGTCGCAGTCCATGTGGTACAATTACAATCAATCAATTTCTTGAACCTAGTGTTCGAGCGCGAGTGAATTTTCTGTTCTTTCTTCCTGTTCGGAGCGGCGCGGCCATCTCAAGCTCCTTCCAGACGACAGGTTTCGTCTGACTGTGTTGTAGGACAATCTGGAGGTCGAGCAGAATCTGTTGGACGGCTGTCGATAAGATGGGAGATCGCTACAACATTCACAGGTATAAGCTTTCTCTCGACCATATCTTCGCTCATATCGTCTTCGTGTCTTTCAGTCAGCTTGAGCATCTCCAGTCGAAGTATATCGGTACGGGTCACGCGGACACAACGAAATGGGAATGGATGCAGAACCAGCACAGAGATACTTACGCATCCATTATCGGACATTTCGATACGCTCAACCATGTGGCCATTGCCGAGAACGAGAACAAGGCTCGCCTAAAGTTTAATATGATCGAGAAGATGCTCCAGCCTACTGGACCTCCATCGCATAAGAAAGAAGAATAGATATCCCAGGCGCTGTTTCTCCGTCAAGAATTCTGATGATTATTGTTTCCTGTTTTACCAAAGCTCGTGATTCGCTTTTCTCCTTTTGTCTATTTCGTCTGAAGCGCCGATGTACATCCGCAACTTCCTGTTCTCACGGAACACTTTTCTTTGCTGAGTAGCGTGGAGTTTTCCTTGGTTTTTTGTTGCAGAACTTATCGTCGCGGTCTCGCGGAAGATAAGATACTGGTTCGAGGAGAAATTAATATTAAAAGCATTTTCATCGATCGCGGTCAATAAACAGTCCGAATCAACTCGCGGCTTTTCCTGACACTGACCAATGCGTTGATCATTGATTGTGCGACGCTGTTAGTTGCAAACAATGCTGTAGTGACTTGGTTTGCAGCCACCATCAAATCAGCAGCAGCAATTATGATTGGTCGATCGGCTTTTGCAGCATATCTTACTGCAGATTCTAGACTGCGGTTCCACTATCCGGTTATTTCCAGTGTACCGGTGTGGTCTCACAGCCCGGCTCGTCAGTCTTTCAACCACGGACCATAGTAAATAACGTCCGGGTCTGGCAGTCCAAATTAACGGAGTGGGCGTAACAGTAACCGACACCACGCCCCACTACCGAAAAGAACACAACAGAAGAACCCTGCCACTCAGAGATTGTCCACCAAGCAAACTTGCTGTACTGCCATAACACCAATACAATGCCTAGACTCACAACTCCCGCTCGCAAAGCACCGGTCTGTCAAACTTCGTGGAAGAAAACGGACCAAAATTTTCTCGGTCCTTCACGTACTCACGAAAAGACATTTTATCGCTCATGCAACCTGCCATCAATCAGCACAGCACTTGTGCCTATGAACAACATTTTTGGCACGGAAATGTGTGGTTATTGTAGCCTTTTCTTTGGACTGTGAAGAGCCTGCTGGGGTGCTATGGAACCATACACGCAAGACAATGCTAAGCTTACGCATGAGTTCTAAATCCTGCAAAGGTTGTGGTTCGGATACCACATCGTACCCGTCTTTGCCCAGTCTTTCGGGAGTAGAGTTCACAGTGCGGGGTGTTCTGTTCGATGCTTTTGGCGATGGCATCCCGCATGAACCAGAAAAGGCAGCAGTTGTCTTGCGACCATTTCCAGTAAGCGATGGACTGAGTGGACTCTTGGTGAACTCCGTCTGCTATTGCACTTGCTAATTATATCCAGCAGGATCCACAAAAACTCGAAGTGGTCTTGTGACCATTTAAGTTTTTGGTGATTATTTGTAGGGTTGTTAATGGATGGATAAACGATTAAATGGATGGATAACCGGATAGATAAGAACTAGAAAGTTTATCCGTAACCAACTTCTTGGATAAAACTTTTATCCGGATTATCCGAATATTATCCGGTTAAACAAACTAGATACAAACTATATGTTCAATCACTAGAGCCAAACCGAAACTACCAAAGTTTGTAGCGTATTTATTTATCGTCTGTCATCATTGCTATCATAGCTTCCAAAACCACCGTCCAAGAGTTCAGACATAACATGGCATGAAGGGCCTCAGGTTCTAGGCGGTTACGAAGGACTGTAACGTATCAACCACCACCAGAGAATGCACTTTCAGAAGGCACAGAAGAAGCCTATGCAGCCAGAACATCCTTCGCAATGCGGTACAATGTCGGATAGCGGCTTTCTGACATGTTCCAAAATTCCAGGACATCTCTTTTGACTGATTCCTTTGGATCCAGGAAGAATTGGTCAACATCGTTAAGCTGGGAGTCTGCTGCCGAAGTGATTTGCGCTATCATCCGTTCGCGAATAGACAGCTGCGTATTCGGAGGTGGAGCAGTAGACTTCAGGAGAATGTCGGAACTTCCTCGGTGGCTGTAATAAAACAACCTTCAAACAGCACGACCTATAATTCGTACGCTTATAGCTACAGCAACATCATAGAAAACGGCACTTACCTCGGAACACCTTTGTATAGCTGGACAATGTGCTCCAACATGGTGCCGGCGGCGGTACGAATCTCTACTGAGGGCAGGTTGGCGTCTTTGATGCTCGGATCTAACAGTCGGGCTATCATGGGAACTTGTATTCTCACACCAGGTTTCTTCCAGGACAGTTTCAGACATTCATCCAGTTTAACCAACATGTTTTTGGCCAACTCGCAGATCCAGAGCGCCTAGGAAAAGAATCACTGTTTATAGACCGTACGCCGAGATATAGGAATAAACAAGATATTTTGTTCGAGTAAACTTAATTAGCATTTACCTTAGTAAGGTCTTCTTCGAAGACTTGTAAATGGGTTCGCAAAAACTCCAGTTCGGCCAAAGCCAAGTGGAAAGTAGAGGACTTGAAAGCCTAACGGTCTACGGAGACGGCCTCCAGAGGCTTCGAGAGTTCAATAAGATCCTCCATGTCGATCCACTCTTCCGCTAACGGAACTTCGTCCTTGATGGCACCTTTCTGGGCAGACAAGTTGTCGTGAAGTTCATGGCGTCGAGCGTATGCGCTTTCGACTATGTGCAGCAAGCTATTCCACCGGGTCGAGACGTCCAGTGGCAGCTTAAGGTCTTCGGTTGCGGGCTTGATAGTGGCAAGAAAGCGCTCACGGATGGTGGGCCGACGCACATATATTACACAGGCTCGTATCTTGTTCACTGTCACCACCTTCTTCTGTCACCACTTCCGCAACTTTATTCACGATATGCGCCGCGGACCAGTTCTAGGATGTATTTGATGCAAAAAAGAAACGAGTAAGAAATCAAACTAGTTTATTCAAAACACTTGATCACAATATTCTCATGAAAACTGACGAGATATATCTCATGGCGGTTCCGGGAACTTCGCTTTTAGAATGGGCAACCTACCTTCAGGTGCAAACTGTGTCGCCCGGGAGAAACTACGCTTTTCGACCTCCATCTCCGTGACCAGCAGCTCGAAGAATTTGACCATGTTGAGTGCTCCGTCTTTAGTCACTCCGAAGATTCTGTGGGCGACTTTAAACTCGAAGAGTTTCCATAACCGCGTTTTTCATGTTTTCACCGGAATGGTTCTTTGGTATATAGCGGAAGTCGAGAATGACGTTTCTGAGTTTCCACTCGTTGTCTATCCAGTGTAAGGTGATGGCAAGGTACGACTGTTTTCTCGCACTGGCTTTCCACATATCGGTAGTGAGAGAGAAACGACTGGTCACCGCTGCCAGTTCTTCGATGATCCGCATCTTCTTCATCTTGTATCCATCAAGGATAAGTTTTCGAATAGTTTGTCGACAAGGGACCTGGAAATAGTCACAGTTCGAGAAACAGTTCGATCGTACAGTAGGATGTATTCTCCACAGGTTATAACGTGTCTTGCTTATTGCATGATAAGCACGAAGCGGTACCTTGTAACTGGGATTGAGACCGTTGATCATCTTCGCGAACTGTGGTTCATCGACAGTGCCGATGGGTTTTGCAGTACAGACGATCCATTCCGCAAGGTTGCTAGTATGACGCATGGTTTCCTTTTTCGACATGATCTGCGGCTCATCCTTCTGCTTTGCAAGAAACGCTTCGGGAATTGGCTTGCTCTTGACGGCATCCTCCAGCTTCGACGAATGCTCATCCTTCATATGGTAGTACCAGTTAGACGTTCCCTGCACGTTCTTGTAGTTGCACTTGGCCGTGATTTTCCCATATTTTCCCGTCGACTTTGTGAAGTGCTCGTTCATGTCCGAATGAGCCCCCGTACCCTTCTTCTTTGGTGGTTCCGACGTACCCACTATATTGCTTTCTTCGTAAAGGCTGTCAGCGGCGCTCACAGGTGTAGTCGGACTCCGGAGTTGAGCCTCAAACTGCGCAACTTCATCCTCAAGATCGTCGTGCGGGCCGTCGACATCGTTGTTATTTCGTGGCCGATTCCAAGGACTCGGCTGCCCATGCCAATAAACCGTAATCGCAGAACTCCGGGCTACAGCCCGTCAGCTATTGATGAAGGAGAAAGAGCAGCTCGATAACATAAACATTGATCAAAGCAAGAACGGAAAAGTGTAACGAGAAAAAATGTTTCATAAGCTAACTTCCGATAGGCTTGTAACAGTAGAGATATTGCGCATCGTTACGATTCTTTTAGACTGCTACGTAACGTTAGCAAGACGAGTTGGGCTGTTCTGCTTTGATTGTCTGTTTTTATTGATTCAGGTTGGTTTATCCGGATAAACCTTGGATGGATAGAGATGTTATCCGGATAATATCCAGATGGATAAGAGTTTTATCCGGTTAAGAGCTGGATGGATAAAACTCTTATCCCATCCAGGTTTTATCCGGATAAATCCGTTGTGGATGGATAATTAACATCCTTAATTATTTGGTAGATTTCGCAGTGGGAAATGAGGACAACACGGTCATTTCGGTAAGGGGGCGTGGTGTCGGTTACTGTTACGCCCACTCCGTTAATTTGGACTGCCAGACCCGGACGTTATTTACTATGGTCCGTGGTTGAAAGACTGACGAGCCGGGCTGTGAGACCACACCGGTACACTGGAAATAACCGGATAGTGGAACCGCAGTCTAGAATCTGCAGTAAGATATGCTGCAAAAGCCGATCGACCAATCATGATTGCTACGGCTCATTTGACGGTGGCTACAAACCAGCTCACTACAAAGTACAAACGCAAAGCATGCATGGCGCCGTAATAAAATCTTGGAGCCAGCCCCTGATGCGTAACTAGTGATAGTGTCATAAGTGGCCCCCTGCCTCAAACCGCTGAGCGGCTTGATTGATGAAAGCCACAACACTGTACACTGCTAATCGGTGCTTGAAGGGTAATGCTGGCAAAGAAAAGATAAAATTCGATACGATGTTTTTCGATAAAATATCCACAGTCTTCGATATTCGTTCGGTATTTCGATATGATATTATTTCCATACCGTATTTTCGATATGTCGTACCATATCGCAGCGGTATATCGATGTTTTTGCAATTAGAGTTTTTCGGAATTCCATTGGGTCTGAAGGCCGATTTCCACATCAAGTATAGCAAGATCGAAAGCGTCGGAAACAGCAAAGACGTGGCAGTATCAAGAGTCCAAGACTTAATGCATGCAAATACATGGAAACCTGTATAGAATTAGTATCAAAACCCAATGGGCGAAGCGTGGTCGCCTGCTCGGCATACCGTGGCCGGAATCAAGGCGTTCAAATCAACTGTAATCTTTAGAAAATCTGATATAAATGCCGAGTTTGCCATTCAGCAAAATAACGATATAGCGAAAATATATCGATATGCTGCAATACGATATCGCCGAATATATTTTATCGTGTTATTCGATACGAGTCTCATACCGATATATTTCGATACGATATCGGTATACCGTATCGTTGCCAGCACTATTGAAGGGCAAGTGCCTACCTGACGCTGACAGTGCTTACAGCTGGGGGCTGGCTCCGAGATTCTATTACTGTACGGCGCCTAGTGCTGGGATGAAAATGATATATTGTATCTTATCGAAATATATCACATCACAGTGATTCGGTATGACAAAAATATCATATCGAAATTTCGACGGAATATCGCTGAGTGGAATATGATAAATGAAAATATCATATCACGTTATATCGATATATGTCGATATATATATCGATAAATCGCAAGCCCGCACTTGAGAATCGGAACTTCGGAAGTCAATACTCCGATTCGGTACCGCGCAGGCAGCGCAGCCTCGCCCGTAATGTATCGCGCACATGCATCCAAGCTGACTTCGGAGGAGTGAACAGTCAGCGTACCTAGGTGCGTAACGACAGACCTTGATAGATTGAGCAACGAACACACTCGCGTACACGAAGACATCTGACTTTTGTTCTGACTCTAACGTAGTGAACGACAGCCGTTTGGTTTCTCTTTGGCTCTTTCTTGATTTCGATAGCTTTCAACATGGTACTGCCTTGATATATCGATATATCACTGCAATATAATTCGATATATCAACAATAAAATATCAGAAACGTGTCATATCGAAATATCGATACGTGGTTGATATCTAGAACGAAATATAAATATTGAAAGATATTTATCAGAAAATATCGTATCGTATTTTATCGTATTTATCCCAGCACTAACGGAGCCAATGGATAAACCGAGCAGCCCAGTATTATACAGATTGCGAAAGGAAACGCGCTAGCACAATTCGATACGCATAGGAACATCGTGACATCATATGCAGACATTGTGCGACTCGTTTAACACAGGGTCTACGAGGCGAACTTGTTCCTATGATGTCACGATGTTCCTGTGCGTATCGAATTGTGCTACTGCGCTTTCGTTCGCAATCTGTATATTGATTGTCAATCAACTCAGCATGACAGCAGTGCTCGGTTTGGCAGCTCATCAGTGCACTCCAGTCCAGTCCTTGCAAGAAGCGCAGGTTGTGTTCATTTCTTCTTTCCGCAGGAAGAGTCTCCCCGCTCCCCGAAATGAATCCCATTCCTTTCCCCAAGCGACTCAAGGTGTCAGGTGAAGCCGCAACTGCGTCTTCTCTGAAGTCGAAGCCATCAGCGGATGTCGCTGGTCAGTATGGGAACATCCACGACATCGACAACAACGTGCGCTTATTGTCCCTTTCTGACGCCCAAGACCTGTACTTCGAAGATGTCAGCCTGAAAGGCAGCGCTCTCGTCGCCAAGACCATAAAGAAGCTCAAGGACTGGAGACAGTCAGACATTGGTGTTGCAGTTTACAACACTGTGCCGCCAGCATTGACCGCATTCCAAGACAGGCTGATGAAGAAGGGAATCGACCCTCTGGACGATTTAGAATTCCTTTACCGCGCAGTGGTTTACAAGTTCATGTCTGATGAATTCCCTGACCAGTCCAAAGACATCTTCTCGTACTTCACCATATTCATCGTGAATTTCCCCGACGCCCAAGCTTTCCTAACCAATGAGAGCATGAAGCTGACCAAGAACATCTTGGACCAAATCGATGTTATTTACCCTACTGCCTCAGAGGAAGTCCAGAATCGTCTGGCCACGGTGACACTGAGAATACAGAAGCTTCCCTGGAACATCTCCGAGGCGGACAAGAACACCACTCCGGTAAAATTGCTAGCACATGAATGCAGTATCCTGTAGGCAGGAGGACTGGTACACCGTACACGTACGAGCAGTGGAGTTAGGATTGTTGGATAGGAACGTTTGCCCAGGGTCTGCCGTAGCGCAGGGCATAATCTTGGGGTGACGATTTACTGGCAATCAAGTCGTGTGCGTGAACTGATCGGGGCATTGAACGTGCTTTTTCAGGTGCACTATGCGCACGAAAAATTGTACGCATCTGCTGCGCAGGCACTGCACAGCGCGCTCGTTCAGCGCCTGGTGTACAACTTCCGGTTACGGAGATTGCGACTGTTTTAGTCCCTCTCCTTTCTTCTATACTCCCAACCTTCTGATCTTATGCTTTCAGAACGAAGAGGTGGTGACGCTGGCCAGGAACTTTGCACGTTCCCGGAAGGTATTGGACACGGAAGACGTGGACCTGGGACGGATGCTGACACGAATGGGTCGTATCAGCTCCAACCACGGTGGCGCAGCTGCCGTCACTCATCGTCGGAAGATTTACAGCCAAATGCGGAATTGTGCTGGTTCTGACGAAGTGACGGACATCGAGGACGCCATTAGTCTTACCGCACAAAAGGTTTGTCGTAATTCTCAAGCTCCACAAGGACAAATGTCGGTGCCGCTTACGCTACTTTTTGACCGCAGGTCTGCACGGAAAGGAAGCCACAGTGCCCCAGTTGTCCGCTAAAGTCCCTCTGTAACGCCTACAAGAACCACCTGCTCATCAAGAACTTTGTCAAGCTATACTTGAAGAGTACTTCCTTTCTGGTGTACACTCCTTCCAGATTGTGCAGTGAGGGCAACGAGTGTCTTCTCTGTTCGCCCGATGTCCTGACTTCCGGCTACTGCAGTAGCGAAGGCGTCACCAAGTACTCGATGCGGGCTGAAGATCGTGTCAAGAGGAAGCACCAAGCAGTTTGTGTCATCGAAGACGTCCAAAGCAAGACGTACTATTTTAGCAAATCGGAGGAGAAGCAGAAAGTAGGGCTTGTCAGGATAGAGCTGCCAGTTGACGAGAAAGCTTCCTCACATACTGTATCAGATCTCGTTGAGAATGAACTGGCAAAGATGTTGCCTGAGACAACGAAAGAGATCAAAGTGAGCAGAATGAGGAAGTGTGATGGAGTGGAGACGAAGATTGGGGAGAAGGTCGTGAGGGTGGTGTATGGGTTTAGTGTGAAGGTGGTGGGCGGCAATGGAGCGAGAAACGACGAGAAGGATGTGTGGATGAAGGGGGGCGATATCAGTCCCGATAGACTCAGCGCCAAGGACTGGAAGACGTTCCAGGACTGTGTCTTCCTCAGTGTGGATCATCAACCACCCAACGCCAAGTCCTTCCAGAGGAAACAGTATGGACTGAGCGATGGCGAAAGGATACGCCTGTTGGAAGAAGCCCATAGGAAAAGATTTGGCAACTTTGTCGTCTCAGTTTGACTTCACCTTCGAGTTTCTCTAGTACACTCTAGTGTACGTCTACTTCTGTCGACGGTTATAGACGCTGTAGCATTTTTCCTGTTGATATTTCCAGCTATGGTATCGATTAGAAAATGACATGAATGAGTCGGTACGAGTGGCGATCATGGGGTGGCCCAGTTGGGGTGACTGGGGGAAGCAAGGGCGAAGGCCCAGCTCCGCTCAGGGGTTAGGGAAAATGAATCTCTTTCGAAAACGTACCCTTTCTTTGGTTAATTGGTTCCTGTTTTCATTTCTTCGGTGTTTTGCGTCCAGGAAGGCTCTCTTTCTCCTCTGTCGCTCGATCCATCATACTCCTTACTAATTTCTCCACAGGTCTGTCCAGAAAGATGTCGTCCTCCGACGAGGAGGTGGAGGCCTACGGTGCCTACCTGCAGGTGAGAGGACTGGCAGTGGTCAAGGCCAAGAAAAGCAAGGCGGTTCGCGGCTTGGCCAAGATGGCCAAGAAGAAGGCACCTGTTGCTTCCGTTCCTGAATGTCAACCTGGGCCATCCACCAGCTCTCCTCCTCGGGCTTTTCCAGCTCCCAAGGCTGCTACCGTCAAGCAGGTGGTTGCTCCAGCAGTCAAGAAGGATCTTCAGCTGATCGGTAAGAGGGAAAGTCGTCCTTGGTTCTGTCACCTAGAAGTCCAAGTTTTGGGGTTTTTCTCTTGCAGGGGAGCACGTTTCCGGCCGTATTAAATCCTTCCACGTCTTCCGGTACGTTCCGGTGAAGGATTCTCTAAAACCTGTGGATGTTCCTCGATCTTTGTTATTTTTGCAGTGGATGGGGCTTCATCAAACCGGCGGAAGGGGACAAGATGGCCTTGGAGGATGGTGAAGTGGTGGATGATGTTTTCTTCAGCAATGTGAGCTTCCATTTTCATTTTCTTCTTGCCAACTTAGTCTTCCGATAAAGTCTCTGTACTCTTGGCAGAAGGATCTGAACGAGAACAGTGCCACAGGAGCTCGTCTACAAGCCGGGAACTTGGCCAAGTGCGTCACGTTGAAGGTGGACCAGACCGTCGTCTTCGACCTTTTCCAAGACGCCATTTCCGTAAGATGAGCTCTGTAAAGGCTTCTGGAGGGTTCTTATAGTAACGCTGAGTCTTCTTGCCACAGGGAAAGCTGCAGGCCATGAACATTAAAGGCACAAATGGCGGGCTGTTGGAACCGGACGAGGCGTGGGTGATCAAGACCGACCGAGACAACTTGGTCAAACAGGTAGCCAAACTCTCCAGTAAGTCTCTCTTCAGTCCTTCTCCTTTGGAAAAGCCTTCGTGAAATCTTTAAAAGTGTATTTGAGACGTGGACGGACAAACTGATCCACTTCGTTTTCCCAAGTGGCGTATATTCCCAGTGATACTGGCCAATAGCGTGCGCCAGTTGGAAAACTCGTCAAGATTGGCTGTACAAGTAGCGCATATTTTCACTGTTACTGGCTGTACGAGTGCGCCGCTTGGGATAAAGATCTAGTTTAAATGATGTGCCCATTTCCCGTTTATTGTTGTTAGTGAAAGTGGGCAAGCTGACGGTCAAAAAGAGGGAGGAAGAGCGCGGCTTGTGCATTCTGTGCAAGGAGGAACCGGCCAACATAATGTTCCAGCCATGCAACCACGTTGCGGCCTGCGAGAAGTGCTACCTGGCCAACGTCAACCAGTTTCAGGCTCACTGCATGGTTTGCCGCGCTCCAGTGGGAATTCAGCCCACCATGGTGGCCACGGCAGGATTTGGAGGAGGAGGCTTCATTCATCCCGCCCCCGGAAACGGGAAATCCCGAGTGGGGCCAACAGTCAAGGTCTTCATACCGTAAAGATGGAGGAAGACTAGAAGTAAAGTGCGGTCCGGAAGAAAGTCGATTGCCAGGTTCACGCTGTACGATCATCAGATGCGTCTTTCGTTTTACTTTTCTAAATTTTTTACGTGAGAAGCTTGTTACGCGACAGCAGATTCTTCTCCTTTGATCTTCACTGATACATGGTGCTTTGGCACAGTTGGTCTCTCCAATACTTTCTCGTTTTTCACACCTCTTGAAATCACCTTCTGCGTTGTTTAGATGCACTTAGCTTAGGTGCGAAATGACGTCACATGGACGTTTCTCCAAGTTTCTTCAACTGACCCACTGGTCAACCCGAAGACTGTACCTTCCGTTTGATTTCTTGCCGCAGTAGAAAAAAGTGGCTGCGTAGAAATGAGCTGAGACGGCGCGGACTCTGCCCTCAACTCTTACCGAGCACTTCATCATGCGGACGCAAGAAAAGTACCATTATCAACAATCAACTTCTAACCGGCACAACTCTATTGAACATCGACAAGTCGTCTCGAATTTGATAGGGACTAGCAAACAGAAAAGAGCAGGTAACAAGTTCTTGCCAGGAACACCAGCAGAGGACCAACTGGATAACAAACTCATATAGGCAGACAGATCAACCGGCAAACAACAAACTAAGGTCTCTCATGCAAGTCTTGTACAGGAAGAAACCTCCACTACAGAAAAAGGTTTGCTACTTTGATCAACGGACAAAAAGGGGCTCCCGGGTAGTACGTCTTCTTGATCGACCGGGTTCTGCAAGCGTAAGGTCTGCACAGCGAAGGGTTGGCTCAGCTTTCAGGAGTATAGGGCAGGGGTGAGTCGTGGCCGTGGAAGGAGTTCGCTATCGAAGAATTGGAAGATTCATCGCCTTGTAGCAGGTTATCGCGTACGTGTTGGCGACGCTCGCGCATCAGGTGTTTGTACTCACTTATTCGCAACTTTTTGCCGTCCACAACACACGTCCGCTTTGGCCGAGGACGGTACCTGCCAACCAATCAAACGACAAAATGATGGAAAATCCGTGCCCAATCGGCTAAATTTTGACAACTTCTACTAGTATGCTTTTAGCGTTCGGCGGCGGACAACAGTCGTCTGAGGAGGCCGAGAAATTACCAACTGCGACCTGAGACAACCAAAATCGACCATATCTTTCCTGAAGTGGCGCATGCCTCCAGCCTAGGCAATAGAATAAGTGCGACACTGGAGAAAACAATCGGGTCGAATTTGCTTGGCGAGCTCTCATTCATGTTCAATCATTCCGTTTTGAATGTAAAGTGAAAGATGCTCGGCGTTTACCGGTAGTCAGGGTGCTTTTCCATGTGCTGTTTGCTAAGGCGACTCTGTTCCTCATAAAATGGTTGTTTTTCATCATTGGACATGGACTTCCATCTGGCACCTGAAAGACACAAAAAAGAGCGTTGATCACTTGCAACTTTATGGCTCTTTACACCATCAAACGCTCGTAAAGCCCCAACATTCTTCTTGGTACTGTGTAAAACGTTCGTACCAAGAATTTTACTGATATTGGAGTTGTGCATGTCCGGACAAGCTTTGAGAATTTTGCGCCGTTCTTCGCGCGCCCAGACCATGAAGGCGTTCATGGGACGCTTGATGTGCGGTCGCTTTATCGCCTCCTCATCGGCATTCCGACTGGCTTTCGGATGCTTGACACTCTTTCCACCCACTGATCGCTCTGGAAAAAAACAAAACAAAACTCAGTTGAAGTAAATTCCAAAATGAGGAGCTCGGCAAACACACGCGACCGTATCCTTTCCCAAGTGACGCACGCTCTCTCTCACAATGGCTGGAAGAGTGCGTCACTTGGGACAACGATCTGACCGAGCTCCATTGTTACTTTCCAAATGGCGCACGGTCACAGTTTTATGGGCTTGAAGCGTGCGCCACATGGTTTGCTTTTGATATTTGACTAAAACTTTTACCCATGGTTGCGGATTCAGCGTCAGAGGCGTATTCCATGCCTTCGTCCATCCTGGCGTGCTTGTTCTGCAGCAAGGCTTGTAGGTCCGTCCGATGGAATCGGGGATCTTGGGCAAAGCTGGCTCGATCGAGAAAGGAGCGGGCACCAGCCATGGACAGTTCGCCGGTGGAGCGCTGCCGTTGCTGCTTGGGCTTGGACAGGTCCATGGCGTCAGGGTTGTGTCTGCCGTTACTGCCTTCTTTGCCCCCTTTCGAAGAGGATGTGCGTGACGAGAGGTTGAGAGGAGCCCCGTTGGTCGTGGCTTCTTGACCATGAGGACGTTTGCCCTCTTGAGAGGGAGCTTTGGACAGGGCCGACCTAACCAAGAAGAACACCACTGGACAAGGTAACGGGCAAACCAGATGGACATTTCTCTTACCAGTCGGGGGAAGGAGGTAGGCTTCCGAAAGGTAGACCCTGCATTTGAGCGAGGAAGGGGTAGCAGTGGAGCATACCCCACATGGCGGCGTTGGCCTGCGAGGAGTCGGAGGCGACGGCGGGCAAGCCGAAGGGAGGGATGGACAGGGGAGAAGTGGACAAGGTCTTTGGCGAGGACTTGCCGTTCTTGATGACCGAGCTGGTCGGAGTGTCGCATCGCTGGTTGGACGTTGAGGTTGAAGGCTGGTAGCTGTGACCGTTGGTGTGTGTGATCGCAGGAGTCGAGTTCTGCAAGGGAAAAAGGATCAGTATACGTACAGCACGAACCGGAAGTGCAATGCAGTCAAAGCCGGTGCCCTCACTCAAGGCCGTGCCGCGCTTTCCAACAAAAATCCCGCCCATTTATTTCATCTTGAATTTTCCATGAAAATATGAACCCCAAACATTCTCCCGAGAAGCACCGGCGCACTTTGGGGGTTATATTACGACGCGGACTTGGTGGGTTACGTGGTCAACAACAAGAAGGACGTTTGTGGCTTTCGATCGATATCCGAATCAGATATGAATAAAACGATTGTCCGGTCCGCAAACAAGCTCGATGGCGAGAACAAGAACAGTCTGTTTCTTACCTGATCTTTGTTTGTAATTCGCAACTTGTCCCTGGCCGTCTTGACGCAGTGAATAATCTGCTGTAAGCACAACTCTTTGTGGCCCAAGGAGAGATCCTTCTCGGCCAGGATGGACGAGACCAGCTTGGTGTTCTCCTGCATGTAGTGCAGGATCAGGTTCTCGTCGACGTTGAACTCGCTCCCGTTCGCCCTGGTCCCGTCTTTCGCGGACTGGCTAGACTCTTCCTTGACGTCTTGCGGACTTTCCGGTTGTATTTTGAGGACGGCAGGTTGGTCCATGTCGGAGGAATCTGGCGAGGAGCGAGGCGAGGCACGATCAGGCGATTCCGCTTCGTTCTTAACGGGCGACGTCGAGGCGGAGGAGTCGGGCTGTACGGAGGAAATCTTACATGGCGTACTCTTCCGCCGTGATGGCATCTCTGCAAGAAAGAACAGCCATCGTCATGCTCAGCTTCAACAAGACAAGTCGACAGTCGACACGGCGAAAGAATTGTTTTTCTTTCTGCACAATCAAATGAGCAAGCGGGATACGCCCATAGGCGGTCCGTCAGTCCGGCCTCAACCAGTCAAAATTGAGGACGAAGTTGCCGCTCTAAACGAATTTTACGGTCGGATGACGAACAATGGGCCATGCTTTTTACAGCGGGTGGGTGGAGTTAGCGAGATGCGTCCAGTTGGGCATTAAACGGCGAATATGTGGCGCAGCAAGCATGTCCGATGGGTTGATGGGCAATGATGGCATGGACAACGTTGGGCTTATTTCAGTGCCTTGCGAAACAATCTCCTCTGTTTTCTTTTTATCATGGCCGGTTAATCGCCCAAAGACGACACACAACTGGCTCGTTACGGCCTTTTTGCAACTGTGCCTAACATGATTAGTATCGGCGGAATACGATCGCTCTTCTGGCCATAGTTGGAGGCAGCATAATGGCCAACTTTTGCTGGTGTCGACAAAAGATAAAAAGCTTGGGTACACAATAAACATGCAGCAGCCGACAAAGACAAAGTTGTGTTTATACGGTAGATGAGAATGAAGGAGGTCTCCCAACCGTCACCAACTACTGTCATGTCGGAAGTGGCAGATCCTAACTTGGCCGTAATTCTGGACAAGAAGCTACATCCACCTTGGCCAAGAAGGACCATCAAACAAACAAACAACTTGCCTTCTTCGCGTCACGGGACTCTACTCAGTTCTCCAAAGACGAAGCCCAGAGTTCTTCGTGGCAGACAACCTGGTCAAGTAGCTTGTCGCAAGCCTGACAAGAGCCTAGTCACATTCGAGAATGGACTTTGTCTGGGGTGATGCCTCCGACTGTTTGCCACAAGGCTCTTTTGCGGGGGGTATTTTTGTCCTGACGAACAAATGTAATGTCTGATGAGGTTCGAAGTTTGCTTGTACGGACGGCCTTCTTTGCACGCTTGATTTGACGGTTATCTCACTGTGTACTCTGCCCACAAAGCACAAACGGTGAACGTCAGTCACTCCAAGAGTTGCGCTCTCTTAACAAAAGCTAAAATTAACCCCTTCCTTTGGCTGTGCGCCGCTGAATAATGCAAAGTCTTTTTCCTACGACGCTGCCAAAGATAAACAGTGGAATATTGTCTTTGCCAGCCGAGCAGGACATGGGAGGAAGAAAGGCTAGCTGCCGGTTTTTGAGCGCACTATATGCTTTAAGATTCCTCGGCTGTCACAATTCCCTCCCCCGCCATGATTAATGGCAGAGCTCTACTGTCTGCCTTCCACAAAAGTCAAGACTGAGCTTAAGCGACATGTGCTCTTTTTGTTCCCGCTCGTTACTCAGCATATAGCCGGAAAAGACTGGGGTGGCTTTGCGGCTCTTTACAAGAACAGACTTACAAGTGTTAATTTATGCATCACTTCCACTTGGAGTTTAAAATGCCAAGACAAACGTAAGGCTCTTTTTGATGGGTAGTACAATGGTGGGCTATTAAATAGCGGCTGTGTCTTGATAAGCCGAAAAGTGGCGAGCGGCACTTTTGCCGCAATGGAAGACAATCTAACTATTGTTTGGGCTGGGGCCAACAAGATCACAACTTGAGAATCAACTGTCCTTAGTACATCCATTGAACGTTCGCAGCGCTTCATTTGATGACAAGATGATACTATTTACGCGTTTTAGACTGATCACTTACTTTACACAATCGCCCCACTTCTCCTAAGATTTTAATGCGCCCACTTAAATCAGCCCCGTAATCAACTGCTGGTCTTGATAGAAGAACGCTAATTTCATCGGCTGCGCTCGTCCTCTACCGGGAAGGTGGTCTGCACTGTGCCTGTGTACATTCAACTTGGAAACCACCATTCTTTCTTTAACGGTGACACAACAAGCAAATCTACGAATGAAAGTAATGGACCGACAAGTTGTCGCGCAAAGCAAATGTACTATCACGGTATGACGGCAGTTTTGGTAAATTCGGCGCGTAAGTGCAGTCATCCATGGGAAAGTGGTCAACCGGCGCAGAGATGTGCTGTGTATGCCTAAGACAAGAATGGACTACATATTATTGGACTTACACAGAGCAGATAGATAGGCTGCGAGCGGATGTCTGGATTTTATAATGGCGATTAAAAGCTGGGGCCAAAAGTGTCCATCTTGAGTGGGGCAGATAAGGTTGCAGTGACAAGACAATGGGGCGCTTTGAGGTACGAGTAGACGTAAGCGGGAAAGCGGCGGACGTCACGGCTGGAGAGGTCTGAAGCAGAAGGGCTCTCTGTTTGGCAACTCTTCGGGCCTTGACTAACCAAATAGACCAAGTCAGCTCTTGCTCCAAACGGCTCCATGACGATGCTCACCCCCAAAAAAAGTCATCGTCAGGATAAATGGAAAGAAGGCAGAAAACAACAACGTCATCGAGCAAACATTGCCCATATCAAATATATGGCTGGTATTGTGTCGACAGAAAAGCACAAGAACCTGTTGGACAATAGCTCACTGCTTTATCCCTCGCTTGCTTTGCAACCAAGAGCCAACAGCCAAAGAGCCAAACAAGCAACATTGTCAAAGATCTGCCTCAATCTGAAAATCAAACAAATGTGTCGGGCCTGTCGGCAATCACCATCGACCCTTCAAGACTGCTTCTTCCTCTTCCAACGCTCTTCTTTATGCACATTCAACAACAGCAAAACAGCGCCCCCTTCTTCAAAATTTAACAACTTCCCAAGTTCTAGCGGCCAATTTCTATCAATTATGTATGCATAATTTGATTGTGCTGAGCTATGTTTTCGGCCCAAAGAAGAGTGGCCTGATAATATGTGTCAACAGGCTGCCATATGATACGCAACCATATGCACAGTCCGAAGTTGAGCGCAAAGTCGATCATCCATCTGAGAACAAGAAAATGGCTGCCATTTCTGGTAATAAAACAAACAATTAAGCAGCAAAGCCTTTTCCGCTTGACGTCCTTTTATTTTCTGACATGTGCCTTGTTATGGACAGAAGCGAAGCTTAGGCACAATGCACACAACGATTGACGTATAGTCTCGTAGCCCATCAGTCGAAAGTATTGGGCTTTCAACAGCAAGAGACTCCGAAGCATTCTTCCGGGTACTAGCACGAAGAACTTGGCGACTTTACTTGGAGAATGGCCGTATGTCACACTTGAAGGAGGACAGTGGCACCTCCAGTTCAACAATACCATAACTCGCCGTATAATAAAGAACTTGACAGTTTACAATAGCCGTCCTGCCTCGAAGAATGCCGGCATTTTCCCACGTGCTGACTATTTGTTCTACAGCTTGACGCTATATATGGCGCAATATACAGTAGCGTTGGCCGTCTTGGACTCTTGTCAGAAGACGCCGTAAATATAAGAATAATATTTTGCGTCATTGTTTGCTGGTCAACTTTGCCCATATTGACTGACATACCTTCCCACTCTACCTTTTGCCACTTTGTGGCTACCATATCACAAGCCTTCTATATCTCACTTTTACGATACTCATACTAGCTTCTAACGTCGGTTTCCTAGAAAAGCAGGGCTGGACGTCTGGGAGAAAAACTAGTGACAAAAGCCGAGTCATTCCTTCCGTCCGCTTCTGCCGCCATCAAAGGTTCGTGGGGTTCTGCTCTTTCAAATTGGCAGTTTTAGGTTTGATACGAGTACCAAAGTAGTGGGAAAAGCTTGGTTTAGTCAAGGTTGCGCACTGGAGGGTAAAAGGTAGGAGATGGTGTTGAAAGAGGCTACAGACCTGTGGATCGCTGGAGAAGGGAGGATATCCGTGAGAAAGAGTTGGCTGCCGACGGTGCCTTGATTCCGGCAGAGTTGAGTACGGACATGTCAGTGGCCGGATCAAACTGTTCAAGCTGGCTACTTGCCTTCAGCAGGTTCTTCCTGCTCAAGGTCTACTTGTGGGGGAGAGCAGTCAGTGAGGAGCTGCAGGCCAGAAGCAATGGTTACAAAGACGTACAGCCAAGGTAGGTTGGCGGCCAAGAAGAGCGCTATCACAGCTCGCAAGATAGAAGATGAACGTAAAATGGACAATGCACATGGGGCAGAGGATCGTTTACGACAAGTATAACGAGCATACAGGGCGCAGATATGGATGATGACTGATGGTTGGCTCACAACAGCCAACACTTTATGTCCCTGTTATTCAAGCCGACGTTCAAGACGACACCGCCTTTCTTTCCCTCCTTTTCTTCGGCGCTAACATCGACGCAACCTTAAGCCTAACCATCATTTACTGTGGCTTTTCTTGATATACTTACTGCCTCGTCCACAATGGCCAATATGCCTATTGATATCCACCCCATTGGCCTACGTTTTGTACGCCATCTTGTACGCTACAAGATGCTGCAAGATTGGCCATTTAGACTTTACACTCATTCTCTTGTACGCACCGGCCCAAATGATCTATTGTTAGCAACAGTTGCGCCACATGCACTCTCTTCCTTACAGGCAACAACAAGACTGACGTTCCATCAGCCATCACATCGGTCAAAACCTGCAGCTCCCATCACTGCCTGTCCAACACGACAGAAATCAGCCAAATAATGTCAAGGAGTAACGCCATTGGTCGAACAAAACGACCACTGTATAGAGCATGAATATTTCCTCTGGTCCTCCCTCCTTCAGGGATGCATATGATGGAAGTAATCAAGCTGGAGCTGACCGATGGCTTATTCTGTCTGCGCCTGCCTGCATGTTTTTGCAAGGTTTTGGCTGATAATGTGCAGACGATAAGTTAACGTAGCTTATTGTTCTGCACTGGACATTGAAACAAGGCTTTTGCTACAGGTTTCGCAGTGCACTATGTAGAAAGTGAAGGAGGAAGTCAGGTATTGGCCACCAAGGCCCACATGCTATGGCCACTACAGCTGCATCGGACTGACTGTGGCAAAGGTTGGCAAAGCGAGGGCGTCTTATTTTGATGTGGAACAGTAGGAAAGTGTAGAGAAGGGACAGTTAAAAAAGGCATATCCATAAATGGAGGTCATTATAAGCCATGTTTAATGTTGAGCACAGAGGACTTTGAGTGGTGGTGATGAACAGTGTCTTTGGCTAATAATACTAGCCATCGTCATGGCTGGTCTTATAGTTCTTTGGATGCATGTCGATGACGGGCTAGAGATGGACTTTACAGTGTAAGTCCGTACGGTGACGGCTTGCGCACAGGGCCTTGTCTCACTCATTATTTCAACAGACACTGCCACTGTACACTCTCTTCTGCACTTTCAACACGAAAGCAACACCGTCACACCAAGAAATGACAGGGCTTTTTAAAGATGGCCCCTCACTACTCTTTGGAAAAGGATATCTGTCTGTCCTGTTGTGCGGGATATATAGCTCACTGTTCTTACAGAAGGTCTTCCATGTGTCAAAGGCCGCTCATGTGCACAGTACGCTGCAACAGCAGCCAGCTATAGCCATAGCCTGGCCATAATAACGGACAAGGATGTTAGATTATGCGACTATTTTTACTCCTTGTTTTTCTCCTGCTTTGCACTTTTGGCCAAAGTGACTGACAAAGCTGTCCTCTCATTCTCCTATTCCCTCCTTGCTCGCCGATCGCTCAAGATTTCATCGAAGGGTGAACAACAAGATTGCCATAAGCAGCATCAGCCCCGCACGGCACGCCACAGCCACCCATCGTCAAAGGCTCAACCACAAAATTCCATCGACATGCCCGCACTCTAACTTTGGACACAATAACACGTTCTAATGACCAACTCAAAACTCCAACTCAAAACTTTTCTCCCATGGAGCTTTTCTTCCAGTCATTGACATGCCATGCAATTTCCATCCCTGAATCTGTCCATCTGGACAATTTTCTACGATCTGCCTGAAATGGTGGCCGACGCAAAAAACAGCGTAAAAAATTGCCCTCAGTCAAAAGACCATCGAGATACAATTATTTTGGCGGCTGGATGTCTACTGAAGGACACCGACAGTGCGCCTTGCTAATATGCTTGCTTCCATGGTAAGAAGGAGAAATCTACATGATCATCCCATTGTAGGGGCCAAGCGTGGGATAAGCATTTGGAGGGAGCTTTGCGCACAGAGAGCCTTGGGCACTTCGTTTTGCAAATGGGATGGCAAGCTTGTCTTTTGAAGGAAGCACGACTTACCCCACAGTGGACAATGGAGTTGACTGTGGTCCATCGTCAATGAATGTGATGCCTCAAAAAATGTCCATGACAATATATGGAGCTGGAAGAAAGAAACTGGTTGTAGGACAAAAGAATCACTTTGTGGCCGGCAGATGCAAGTGTCTCAACCAACAAGAAGGGAGCAACTGGAAGTAAAGTTAACTCTGGCCGATTTGCCGGCACACTGCCGACTTTAAAGGCAACGACGAGCAAGTTTTGAGTTGAGCTAGCTTGGACAACAATAGCCTTGTGCCCATCGGGGAATGCAACGCCGTTCTTTCTGTCCTTCTCTCTTTCTCCTTGCGATTTCCTGATTGTGGCGCCGATAATCGTTGCGCATACGTTCACACAGTACAATGTGACAAGTTTCCAGTGCCGTTGCAGCACACAGATTGCCCATTGTCTGCCAATATTTCTCACCGCAGAACAACTATGCCACGCAAGCCCTTGTAATCATGGACAGGCCCCAACAAAGGCCGACTTCATTCTCACTACTTTACCCAACCGGCTACAATCGGCACTTTCCATTAAAACGCTCGAGCATTGTCACTGCACTTAATTACCTTCCATTCTGATGCAAAGTCGACCACCAAAAATGTGCCTGTACCAAAAACGGCTGAAAATTATACGCTAAAGAGCATGGTCTTCCCATGTGACCACGCCCCACTGTGCAGCACGTAATCTATTGTATTGTATGGTACGATGGCCAACCCTCGCTGTCTTTTCCGGACATTTTCTCTCTCCAGTCTATGCCACTCAATCTTAAAAGCGCATGGGGGGAGGGGAATGTGATCACAATGGACAAAAAGGGGATCAGGTAAGGCCCACTGCGCTCCCTGCATGGGCCACCTCCTGTCTCGCTGGACTCTCAGTGCCACAACCAGACGTCGACCATATACAAGCTGCTAAAAAACTGCAATCTGCAGTCTGACAATTCAAATCAACATATAACATATGGAACAGCAAATGGCAAACGAAATGTTGATAGAACGTCTCTCTTTTGTGTCTTGACTTTGGCTGTAATCTCTCTCCTTGAGAAGCAGGGCGCCTGAGATTTTAATGGGCGGCTTAACCCATCGGTCCTTTCCTGCTGGTTCTTGGTATAGGTGCGCCAATGTCTTGCCTACAGTGCACCGTCTAGGCTTTGGCCAAAGCTAAGGTGGAGAAGAAGGATCGAGTGGATGGGCTGATGATCAGAGAGGAGTATAGGGGTAAACTATCCTGACAGACAATGACAGGCCAGAGGAATTAAAGGGGAATAACATGTTGTTTACGTCGCATTGGCCCAAAGCGTTGCGATCAATATTGCACTTGTTGAGGCGAGAGAGAGGAAGAGAGAGGACAATTAGTTCTGGACAATGCGTCCAGGCGCTAGACTTGGCCTCAACCGTTTGACACAGTGGGGAACAACTGGACAGTCAAGACAGTATCTACCGACAGAAGTTGCTTGTCCTCCTCACTCGCATACATATATGGAGACAGGAGCAGACAATGGCATGTCTAGCTTAGACAGTGATGTAAATTCCATTGAAGAGGCTTAGCTGCGGTCAGTCAGCATATTTGCCACTACGACCCATTAACCTAATGCCTCAATAACCAACTTGATATGGGCGAATGACCATCCGCTGCATGCTACAGCTGGTAGGCACCATCTCTCCCTTCCCTCCCTTCCCTCCCTTCCCTTTGACGTCCGCAATGTCAATCGTAACCTGTCTGCTAGCCTTTAAAGTCTCCGCTGCGCCATTCCAATGAAAAATCTCCCTTCGAGCCTTTCCTTGAAGCGCTACAGGCATCAGAGCGCCTACACCTACAGCATGCATCGTTAGCCCCCTCACACATTCCTAGCCGGTAAAGATCGGCAGACGTACAGCAAATCTCAAATCCCATTATCTTCATCCCCTCTTATCCCTGCCAGTGACTGTAAGCCTCGTGCTGTGCCGTTTATCTAACCGTCACCTCATCACCTCGGCGACGCCGACGTCAACTCACGTGCCCCCCTACCTATTGTTTGTTCCCTATCAACTTTCCCAAAGGATTTTTCAAGAGGATTTCCAAGTACAAAGTAAACCCTTCCACAGCTAGCTGGAAGGTCCCAAAAACCCAACCTAACTGGCTCATATCTTACGTATGTCTTTCTCCACCAAAATGACAGCCCATTTTGGCCACTGAAGCTGGAGCTGGTTATTTAGGAGTGCTGCTTTTTGGATTCGCAAAAAGTGGCTGAATATCTAGGAGGGTGAAACTTTTGAGGACAATAAAGGCGTAAACAATATTGAGCGGAGGTACAAAGGAAGGTTTGCTTGACTGGAGAGGGATGGATGAGCGGACAAACAGTGGAGTGGGTGCCGTCGATGGTGCCATGAGAGCTAGCAAAACACATGCATCGATTTTCCTGTCCTGTGGGCTGTGGCCCATGCATGCAGGCATTTTTGTCTTCATTTGCAACCCTATCAATCATGCAGGTGATGTATGGCGCTCCTTGTAATGTGATCGACAAACTGGGCCAGGACGATGGCAGAGGCCAAGAAGAGCGTACTTCAACAGACCCTAGCGCCGAAGACTATGAAGAGTATACCCGCCCCAAGTCGCGCACTGCATATCCGCATTACGCTATACCCGCTCGACCAACTAGAACATTCCTACCTGCGTCAAGGAGCCTACCATTACCACCAGCTGTCTTTGACGTTGTCTACCCCCCACAGAAGCTTCGCCTCTTACTGGATATATTGAATCTGTTTTAGTAGCAAACTGTAGGGACAGGACGTTGGTCGGTGCCAAGCTTACCAGAGTTGTGGCCTCTTGCTGGCTGCTGGGACCTCTTGGGCGTGGTTAGTATCTTCCAGGTCCACTCTGAGATATGGGGCATTGGCGTACCGGAAGTGCAGCTTGGCGGCCAGGGACTCTCCGATGCCACAGTTGCAGTTGGCTTGGCGTCAGCTTTCCCTTCCTGACCAGCAGACCAGCGCTGAACTTTTGCTGGAGGAGAGTTCTGTCAGAAACAGACAAGGATATGGATATATAACCTGTAATATCAGATACTATAGCGATGGTATCACGGGACAGGTTATATGGCGTGAAAGTTTGGGGGAGCAACAAGAAGAAAAGGGGAGCAATAAAGTCTTGGCTGGATAGCTATGGATGTGGCCTGCATGGGACAAAGTACAAAGGCCAATGTGAAGGAAGAGGAAAGGGATTATCAGGAGAATAGATTGGATGTCAATCCTGCATTTGAATGGATTCCTGAACAACATTGCCTTTCCTCCCTTTGACAGTACATAATAAATCGAAAGGAGGGATGACCTGTGCTGTGTTTCTGCGTCCTACTGCATTGCAGTGCAGGATCCGGATCGTCAGGATGGGAGGAAAGGAGAGTGGAAGCGACAGCGAAAGCAAAGGGGGGAACTATAATAAAAGAATATTGATTTTTGCGGGCTGAGGCTCGCCATCATCCTTTGGCCATGGACACAATGGATCTGCTCCTTTGCCTCCTGTGGCATGGCCACGACAATGGCACGGCACTCTCTTGTCTCTTCCGCTTGTTTTCATCGCTGTAGCCATGTAGCCCAGGCTCCAGCCAGCTTCCTTCAATAGGTTAACATCAGTGCTGCTGTCATCAACCATTGCTGCCACTCACTCACTCCTTCACCAACGTGTCACGGCGCTCGCGCACGGCCCATTCTTCCTCTTCTTCCAATCTGCAGCTCCTCTTGAGGCAGCCCACAACAACATCTTTGGCAAAGGCAAATTAAAGGCTGCTCAGCACGCTGGCTAACAAGATGCCCAAGGCTCCAACGATCCCGCTGCACGTACTGTAGACGGGCAGTACCCACGTAGCTGCAGCTGGGACAATGCCATCGACTTATGAGGCTAATGATCGTGGCTGTTATCCCCGTCTACGCATCATTGAGGTCCTAGATCATTATGGTAAAGACCTCCTAAATACTGGCGCTCCAACTGTATCCAGTATAGGCTTAGGGCAGGTCCAGGGACCAGCAAGTTGCGCCCACTTTGGCTAACCCTTTATCGTCTGGCAGTCTATGATACACTGCAAATCCAAACAAGAAAAGTCCGCTTCGACTTCACCTATATCAGCTTGTCGGATTTCAATGGCCTGCTCAACCAGCTGCAAAGACTAGAAGGATCAGCGTTGAGCAGGCAATAATACGATCTATACGAACTGCGGGGCTTTCAGTATGTTTGATAATTTAAGCTTGATGCATCTGGTCCAGCATCAACACTTTCCACAACTCATCTGCAGGGCCTCAACAAATCGAGGTAGCGGGGGGAATCGTGTGCACAATTCGCAAGAAGCGAGGTAGCTGCATTTGTCGTTTCTTTCCCCGGTCCTGCGCGCTGCTCGTCAGCTAAAGGCCGGTTGGTGGTAAGCCAGCGGAGGGTTTGTGGTCCTGTGTAGGTTGCGGCCCACGAAAAAAAGGGGGGCTAATTTATTGACTTGACCCTTCTGTCATCCCAAGAATAACAAGAGAAGGCGATCATGGTCGGGAAGAATGGTGCTGTGGCGCCCCTGCAGGCCCTTCGTTGCGCTACTTGCATTGCTTTGCACTTAACAGCCAGCGACCACGGTTATATACAAACCAGCTACACTGTATGGATGCGTGCCTGAGAAGCCAGGGCAAGGCGGGAAGAAAAGACAAGGCCGCCATGCCGTCAATTCTTCTGCCCCATCGTCCACATCGATCAGTCGTCACAAACCGTCCCATGCATTGACATCAGCAAGCTATTGTTGATCAAGGACCAACCAAGACTCCTTTATATGCCACTTCCCTACTTCCTCTCCCACATCCCGCTGGACACACGACACCCAAGGAACGTCAAGCAGCAGCCTACCTTTCCTTGTTAGGACTTTAATGCCGTCAGCCCACCTAACTCACCCGAGGCATTAACAAGGCGCTAAATGACCACGCTAAGCGATCTAATCATCAGGAAATGTCTTCCACAAAGCATCTCCATTTGAGGCAAAATTCCAGATAAATACAGGACTTCTGTTCGGTTAGGTATTCTGCGGCAGAAGTAAACCTTGGTACTATCGATGTACTAATCACGCTGGAAGATACTGCATTGGGGATAAAAAGATCTAAGAGAAGAACTTTGCAAAAAACATTCTGCTGCATGATCGGACGTTGGTCGGAAAAATGCCAGAGAAACGATAGACGAAGGGTGTACTAGAGTTAGAGAGAATGGACAACATTTGCAAGCGACAAAGACCTTTGGAGGAGCTGGAAAAACGACCGTTAAAAAGATGACAAGCAACAGGACTACAACGTGGTCAAAGAGAAAGAAAGTCAGCTTCCTTCCTTTTTCCACTTCAAAAGAGCCTCAAGGTAAAATGTGTACTCCATCGAACTGTTATCACGCTTAGAATATCTTTGAGAGAATCAAACCGACAAACATGGCCACCAGAAGTGCTACTATGGTCGTCACTTTTGTCAAGTCCGTCTTCAAAGTGCCCACAAAGTCTTGGGAAGATCCGAAGCCGCTTTGCACCGAAGAAATCCCCGACGTGTTTGGCGACTGCCCGATCGACTGAATCGACTTCTTCATTCGCGCGCTTTCGTCCTGAAAACACAAAGAACCACCCCTGCATTCACTCCGGCGAAGAATAGGCATTGATAGGTCGACAGACGAAAGGAGCAAGATCGTTTTCTCAGGCGGCGCACGTTTACCGTATTGCCGGCTGGAAGCGTGCGCCACTTAGAAGAACGATTTTGAAGGTTTCCGTTGCCGGCCTCTAAATTTCCGCTAATACTAGCAGTAAACAGCTTTTTCTAGGCCATGGCGGCCATGCTGTTGGGGGAAAAGACTTACTCGTAATCGTCGGTTTTCGTCGCGTAAATTATTTATCTCGTCCTGTGCCCGTCGGTAGTCTTCTCCCATTCGCCGCAGCTCAAGTTCTGTCTGACCAACGTTTGCCTGTAACCACAGTTCTTTCATACAGCTCGATCACAGCTTCTGTCAAAGACTGGCTTACCATTCCGGAGCGTGTTGCAGCCTCGACAGTGTGTGCCATGGACTTTGCCGCGTCGCTGACGCCTCCCGTCACGTCAGGTGCGCTCAAGACATCGCCTTTAGGCTGTCCACTTCCTCCTCCTGCACCGCCCACGTTATCACCTGTGTCAGCGTCATCGAACACGCAGCGTATCTTTGACTCCATGATTTGATCCTTCGGAACATCCTTCCACTGTAAAGAATGGACCTTATCACTATACAGAACCCACTAAAACGCGCATACTCAGCCACCCCGACGAACCCGCGCACTGAGCCCATCAGACCGTGTATTATCCCCCAGCCGCCCCCCGCATACAGTACGTGGTTCATTTTCATGGTGCGTGGGTGGGGCAAAGTAAACGGATCACTTCCCCACGCGCGACTGCTTCGGGTTAGATATATTTTACGACAAAATTGAAGGTTGAATTAGTCAATGTTCTGGGGCGAAGCTCAGACTTACTATCTGATCTAGGTGGACTTGGTCGTTATCTGTGAAGATGGCCTGCACAAGGAACTTGTGCTTGAGTCTTTCGGCGGCGTCGTTGGGGCCGTCTCCTGGTTGGTAGGCAATGTTGACGCTGCAAGACTCGTTGGACCTGATGAAGCCACCGTTGGGACGCACGCAGTAACGCTTTGGGGCGGTGGTCTTGACTTTGAAGGCTACCCACTTTGTCGAAGGGTTGGTCAGGCCAATCTGCACATTGGCAGGTTGGTTGGAAGGACCTGTCAGTTGACAGTGCCGTTACATAACCGAGGTATACATTAACGGAAAAAGCCGTGGCGACAAAAAGCTGACTTACCTTTGAACAACAGACTGTTCTTTGGGTTTATCACCAAGACTTGCGGCATGGAAGCCTTGACTTCAGTCTGGGATTCCATCACCATGGTTAGAGACGTTCAGTTGTGGCGAATCTGCAAGGTAAAGAAGAAGGAATGAGTACACGTCATTGAGCACGCAACTGTCTGCTGAATCAATCTTCCCAAATGTCAGACGTACACGACCAAAATATCTCTTCTAATCAACTCAGACGACACAAATAGACCAATGTAAGCCAGTTCCTGATGGAGACGATACTTCTAAATTATTCCAGCTGTCAAGAATTCAAGAAATAAGATTTTTTTGAAAAACAAGAACGAATTTTGGGAAGAGAGGTCTGAAGGGATAGAAACTGTTGTCAATCAGCTCGGATCGTGTACGGTAGCCTGGATCTAATCGCGGTTGAGGCGATAATCAGTGGCGGCAGACAAGTAAGTACCATACGTGTGACGTCCAGAAACGTAGCACCGATAGCCGGACAATACAGTTTGTTTTGCCAAACACCAGCCCAAGCTGATCTATCAGAGGCCAGACCGAACCGCAAGTCAGACACCGACACGCAACCCGTACTGCGGTACCGCAGCTACTGAAGAAAGGTAAACCGCTTGCTCAAACAAACACGACAAGCATAATACTCATCAAAGTCAACAAGCCGTAAGTTCTACAACTGTGCTCAGGAGCATAATCTCCTAACCGGATGTAAGCTCACCTTCAGGGACAAGACGAGGAGAAATTGCCGTACATTCGCAGCGAGATGGACTATTCCTTCCCAATCAAAGCTTGTATGACTGATGTCTGGGTGAAATCAAAAATGAGAAAGATAAACAGGATACGCTTGTAATCAAACAAAAATTAAGATTTCTGTGAGATGGGGAATCTCTTCCGACTGTTCCTTAAGGCTGAAGGAGACTCCCCCACTTCTGACAATGCGATGAGTCTCAAACAGTCAAACTGGAAAGTGAAAAGTTGTGCGTGATAGAAAAGCACGTGTGCGCACCGAATGCACCTTCCGGCGTTCCTTACGTTCGCTTGGGAACAGGAGAGGGAACTGCGACGGTTCGGGGCCCGAAAAGCGGAACGGACAGGACTGGTACATCTGCTATAGAAATCAGGTAGACAATACCTCTTCTAATCCGGGTTATCCCCTTGGTTTCTATTGACAGGGGAACAAACTGGAGTAACGTATTGCGTAATGAGTACAGTTTTACTGTGTGGCCACCCAGTACTGTAGTACTTGGACTCAGGCGCATGAAAACTGAAAAATAAAACAAAATTGATTTCTCCCGAATGAAGACTTCGTCCAGTTCACAAGTCAGAACGTCTTCCACCTGCTTCTATGTCATTCATGTGACTTTTTGCCTTTAGAAAAAACGAGATCTGGACGTGTAGCGCGGAGGAAGTAGCGGCATCTTTTGCAGCTGGCGCGACGATGGCTGCCCAAGCAAGAAGGCTGATCTCATCTCGTATAACTTTGTCCTACTCTCCCTTCCGATGCACGGCACTCCCTTCGCAGACTTGCTTTGCATCATGTCATGCGAGCAGATCCCTCTCGAGCGAATCGGCGTCCCGCTCAACTACAGGCACAGAGGAAGCAGACATTGTGCGCAGGTACGCGCATTTACTGCCAGCCAGATCTCGATACTCCATGGACCGACCATCTCCGCTACTAGCCAGAAGTTCCCTCCATCTCGGCATACCCACCAGCGCGTCCAGAATATTTGTGGCTTTCATGTCAACGAAAGCAGAAGCCGCACAGAAAGCAGCGGAGACTGTAATATCACCGAAGCTAGCGCCCGTAAGTCCAAAATTCATTTCCGGTCTGCTGTCGCCAATCAAGAGACGCCAATTGATTGCGCACGGCCTTGTGTAGCATCGATGTGATTGCCCCATGACGTCATGCTGTGCTCGTTACACCACACGGTAGTGCAGCGCTTTTCTTTCGGCAGAGTGATGACTTTGTCGCCCCGGACGCTCCCGCCGTGCCGGATGGACTGGGCGAAATGGTTCTGGCAGCACCGTCCTCCAATCTGCATGAGCTAGGCCTCGGCTCGTGGTGGCCCACTGGGATATTACAGCAGGGGATGGATTACATGCATAGCACTACTGGAATGCCCTGGTGGGCTTGTATCGTTGTAGGTAACCGAAAACATCGTTCTCTTCCTTCACTAACCTGCGTTTTCACAAACTGTCCACGTTAACCTGGGTCTTGACAGCGACGGTGATGGTCAGAGCACTACTGTTTCCGCTGGTGGTAAAAGCCCAAAGGAACGCCGCCTATCTGCAGCAGAACATGCCGGAAATGCAGCAGATCCAGCTGAAAATGAGCGACGCCAGATCGCGCGGTGATGTTTACGGCTGTAAGCCCAAATCGTAACACTGAACGATACATCAAAGGCTGGGAAGAGATATGTGCCATAACTGTGTCTTTGTTCTATGCAGCCGCTCAGGCTGCCGGAGAACTCCAAGCTTTCATGAAGAGGACAGGCTTTAACCCGCTCAAGTCGATGATTCCCGGTCTCCTCCAGGTAACTGAAGGCTTCTCAGACTGCCTTTACATGAAGGGCTGCGGAGTATAATTGATCGTGGAAGTGTGATTGTTAGGCGCCGGTCTTCATGTCTTTCTTTTTCGCGCTGCGCGGAATGGCCAACGCGCCGGTGGCCTCCATGGAGCAGGAAGGAGCCTTGTGGTTCACCGACTTGACCGTGGCCGATCCCTACTTTGCTCTGCCCATCATGACGGCAGCCACGCTGTACCTAGTCATTGAGTTTGGGGTGGAAGGAACGGGACAGAGTGTGCAGATGCAGCAGATGCACCTGATGAAGTACTTTATGCGCACCATCCCCTTCGTCTCCCTCATCTTCACTTCCTACTTCCCCACAGCCATGCTCTGCTACTGGTTCACCTCCAACCTCATTTCCCTGGGCCAGGTGGGCCTACTGAAGATCCCCGTCATTCGCAAGGCTCTCAAGATCCCGCCCAAGGTCGTCCACAACCCTGATCATCTGCCCATGAAGAAGAAGGGCTTCCGGGAAGCCATGAGAGACTGTAAGTCCCTCTTTGCTGTACTCATTTCGGCCGTAGGCAATTCAAGGCTTGTGCTTTTCTTCTTGCAGCCATGCAGAATTCGAGGATTCAAAGGGAGCTGGCTGATAGGGAAAGGGTCGATGCGGTCAACTTTCGGCAGTCAGGGATGGGACCGGTGGTCAAGACCTTCAAGTATGATCCGACCAAGGCCAGGCCGACAACGCAAGCCGCGATTCAAGCCAGGAAAGCCAGCTGAGACTTTGTCCTTGTATGAAATCCTTGTCTCACTTTTTATTTGTTAGACTTGATGCAAGTTGTTTCGTTCTTCTTCATTCTTATTTCTTACATCCTGCTGCTTCACTTTCTGGTTTATCGTGAGTTTGAACAAGAGTCCGACAAAAATAAAATTCCACAGGCGGACATAAAAAGAAGATATTAGCAAACTGAGGAACTAATGGATTGTCCTTCTGTACAGAAAGTGCAGAAGGCTAATGCAGGGAACAATCGTTGCAGTTTTATTCTACATGAGGACGTCGCTTCCAAAGTCTGAAGAGTCGTCGGAGATGATTCCGGTGGCAATGTCGGTTAATTTGGGAAACTTGAGACCTTTTTTCTTGAGGTCCTCTTGCGACCACAGCAGCAGCTTGCAGATGGTGGCCAGTTTTGACTCGGTGTCCCTTCCATGGGCTCGAAGTAATGTTTCGTTCAATTGCGCTTTCACCTACAACAAGAGGACATCATTTCCTTAATCAGTGACGAGCAAGACAACAGAGCAGTGCCTCTTCGTTGGGAAGAAGAAATGGCAAGTGTCCCGCACTGAATATCTATCATCTGTTGATCAAGGAGGATATGACAGTGACTATAGCTCGTACCTCTTCGCGGCGTGTGAGCTCCAGCAGGTCTCCGTAAGGTGAATCTTCGGGCTTATCGAAGGCCAGTAGCGCCATGGCTCGTTCAAAGTCTTCCAGCAAGGCTGGATCTTCCGCCCCCTTCTCTGCCAGTACATCTTGAGCGAACTGCAGGGCGTCGCTGATCTTCCTCTCCCGGATCAACTCCAGCAGCATTTGCTTCTACACAAGTCAACCACCCATGGACAATGTCCTTCTTCACGTAGTGAACTTGCAAATTACCATAATGGCCAAGTAAACATCCATATTCTGCTCGAGCAAATCGGGGCTGCTTTCCTGCAGTATCTTCATACAGTCGGCTATCCTTCCCTCGTGGGCTGCTTCCAAGACTTTGACGCGATCGTCCATGGAGGATGGCTGCACAGGCAGGGCAATGGCAGCTTCGCGGGAGAAGTTGACTGCTGCATCTTTGTGTCCAGCTGCAGGGAAACAACATGTGTGTTCAGAGGAATGGTCTGGTACGACAGGTTATGGCCTTACCGTTGATGAGGTAGTCCAGGATGATTTGGGACATCTGGGCGCGAGGGACATGGTCGTTATCGATGAATTCCTTGCATTCGTCGACGGAACATCTGGAGCTGTCTCGCGACGATGTGCTGTAGCTATCGCTTCCGAACGGCAACGACGGCGAGTTTCCCGCATTCATCGCAGACAAAGGCAAGCTCCTACTCCAGCCCAAAGACAGATAATTGTCTAGTAGTACCAGCAGTCAACAAAAGACCCAGGGCAACGCATCCAGCGAAAGATCCTTCAGAAATCGCGGAATTAGGGTCAGTGATGAGCTGCTAAACCGAACAATACTGGGACTGGGAGCGAAAACCACGCAATCAAGCTCTTGATTAAATATGGCAGGTGCGGAACTCGAGAGTAGGTGCGGTTTGAAGCCTTACGTCAGTAGTGCTGGCAAAAATACGATAAAATTCGATACGATATTTTTCGATAAAGTATCACCGGATATTTTATCGCGGTCTTCGATATTCATTCAGTATCGATATTTCGATGTGATATTTTCCACTACCGTATTTTCGATATATTGCATCATGTCGCAGCGATATACCGATATTTCTTCAATTTTAATTTTTGTCGGAATTCCACTGGTCCGGGCTCAAGAACTCAAGAAGCCGATTTCCACATTGAGTGTTAGTAAGATCGGAAGCGTCGGATGCAGCAAAAACGTGACTATACCAAGACTTCAAACACATGAAAACCTGGATAAAATTAGTACTAAAACCGAATGGGCGGAGCGTGCTCGCCTGGTCGGCATACGATGGCCAGAATCAAGGTTTTCAAATCAGTAAACCGTGGCCAAACGGCGTCATAGAGAACTGGCAATGAGACGAAACTGCAACCAATTCTCATCCAATCAGCTGACTTTACCGTAGCAAACCTGCTCTTTTGATTGGCTGGCAGTGTTTCGTTCGGTCTCGATTCCCTTTCCATACTTCGGAATTAGACTTTGCCTTACTAACTTACGCTGCCGCTTACCCATATTATTGCTGCGTTTGCCATTCAGCAAAATACCGATATATCGAAAATATATCGATATGGTGCGATACGATATCGCCGAATATTTTATTGCGTTATTAGAGATGAGCTTCATATCCATATCATCGATACGATGTCTGCCGCATATTTTATCGCAAAGATTCGATATATTGCGATACGATATCGGTATACCGTATCGTTACCAAATTACAAAACTGAATGAGGACTTGTCGAGCCTGTTCACAATTCTACACAAGTGTGTGAATTACAGGTGCAAGTCGCGGGGTAGTACGAAGGTGCATGTCGCCGAAGTGCGCAACTGCAATTTGTCAGCCCTCTCAGCAGAGATGCGAGACAGGCACCTGCGTACTGCTCTGCGACTTGCACCTGTAATTCACACACTTGTGTAGAATTGTGAATAGGCGATATATCGAAAATACGGTAGTGGAAAAATATCACATCGAAATATCGATACTGAATGAATATCGAAGACCGCGATAAAATATCCGGTTATACTTTATCGAAAAACATCTTATCGAATTTTATCGTATTTTTGCCAGCACTACTGACGTCCGTCGAGCTCTCCGATATTAAAATATATTTCGATGACAAACTCCCGAAAGTTCTACTATAGTAATATTATATTAAATCAGGTAGACGTTTTACTATAGTAGTTGTCACTTATTAGAACTTTGATGGACGGCGGATATTTATTTTTATTAAATTAGATCTCATTAACCCATATTAGAACATCACTACATAAGCCGTAGCTAGTTCTTGGTGGTCTGCAGGTTCTCTGGAATGAGTTAGCCGACCTAGAAGCGAAGAAGACGAAGGAGAAACAAGAAATGGAGGTATCCGGGCACCAGACGGACCCAAAGAAAGGCGTCAAAAGATACAAGACCAAGCGCGCGTCAGCCAGTCTCCTTGTGGACCCGCGGTCCATGAGATCTTTTTCAGGCTTCCCTGGCCACATAGTCTGGTCCGTCAGATTTTCAGGCCCTGACGCGCGTTTGCACAAGACCTAAGGCAGACTGAACTGGCCAAATCGGTCAATCGAAAAGTTTTGCTCCTCGTCAAGTTAGCGTACAACCCCCGACCCCCATTTTTATCGCCTTCCAGCTGGGGATACCACTTGTAAAACCGTACTCCCAACTGGAAGCCAAAGAAAATCTTCAGACGGAGAAACGGAAGGGATGCGTTTCCGACGTTGTATACTGACCCACCATCGTTAGTTGTGAACCTCGTTAAGCACGGATGATTTTCCCAAGTGGCGCACGACTGCAGCCAGTAACAATGGAAACGTGCGCCACTTGGGACAGCAGTGTTGTCGAGGTTCTTTGCAGAGAGATCTCAGGATATGAGTTTTTTTGATTTGATGAAATAATGGAAGGCGTTCGTCTAGAAAAGGTTCCAGAACTTTGTGCGTGAAATATGTAGAGGCAAAAACAAAGCACACAGCGCAGGAAAAGCTTGAGATATTGGGGAAGAAAGGAAGGCACCGACAGGCTTCGGAGGACCCAGTAGCGGTTGGAAGACACAGAGTTGAGCACACATGCAACCAGAGCGTCGAAGACTGGAAGAAATAGAAATGTTGAAATTGACAATTGACGTTAAAGCTACAGTAAGAGATTATTCCGTGTGGAGCTTGTCTTGACTTCCGTTAGTGTGGGGGTACGCTTCCTCCTCTTCGACGTAGGCCAACTGCCGACCCAAACTACCTATGGTGATGCCACCGGAGAAGAAAATACAGGGGATCCACGAGCGGATGTAGAGGAAATCTGGCTCTGAATACCTATCAAGGAAAAGGTGAAGCAGCGTTGAGACGACCCACTTCCAGATGGCAAGTCAGCACCAACTCATGTCTACTTCAGTGTAAACGTTACTGCTAGTTTAAAATATTGAACTGAAGAAAAGCTCCTTCTTACTGGAACATGTCGTTGTAGACGAGGACTTGGGTGACGAAGGTGGCGAAGAAGGCAATGGCCAGGCCCAGCATGAAGCCACTGCGCGACCGATCAAAGAGCCACCACAGCCCGATGGACATTGCACCCAACGTGATGGACAACTGCAGATTGTTGGCAAAGGCAATCTTCTACACGGCACAAAAAATACTTCAAGACCTTCGCCCTGCATCTTACAGCCAAGGCATCAGGCGACAGCAGCATAAGAATGACTTACGGCACTGGCGTGGTTGATGCCGACGAAGACGGCGATACAGCGCATCACGCAGGACCATTCGCGCTTAAAACGATGGGCCTTGCCTAGCTTCTCATCCATGTAAGGATAGGCTATCCCTATACAAGCTGCAAAGACACAGAGAGAGAGAGTAACATAGAATGTCAGCAGGGCGATATTCGGTACGGACCGGAAGCGATGCCGCAGCAGGGAGGTATCCACCAGGCTGAGGAGAAGAGGCTGGCTAGCACTTCAGGTGGGAAGAGCGTCACGCGGCGCTGCACTTGCAACAGGTTGAGGACTAGAGCGAAGAGGACGCCGACGATAAAGAGGACCACCGCGCGAATCCATAGCGATTGCTGTGAGCGACGGAGGACTTTATCGGAGATGATACGGACCGACTCACTGGGAGAGCGACTTTGGCTGTGGCGTTTCCGCTGACCTGTCTCCATCCTTCACCGTGGCAAATTTCCACTGTGCCTCGTTGGAAACTGCCTTCGCCGTTGATGCTACGCTGGCAGGTTATAGACGTCTAGACGAGCAGCAGTCCAGGACGAGGTTGCACAGTAGCTGCAAGGATTACAGTTCAAACCAGGACGGTCAGATTAGCCTTACGCACCGGCCTTGATTGACTGATTAAACGACGCTACTGGGCAATATTCCAGTCTGGGTCCGTCGTAGTCCTGGAGGCTTGGGAAGAGGCGTCCTGCGCTTCTTCTTCTGGAGGTGTGAAGGGACGCTGTTGGTGTTGAAAGGGTAATTGAGGACGGTGGATATCATCGGGGAATCGCCAGTTTCACGCCAAGTTGACGGAGTAGTTGTCAACGCAAGTTTGGCACCAAGTTGACATCAGCTGAGCGATCCCATTAACCGCGGGGTTGACTCCGCCCATATGAACTACTTGAGGCCAGCCCCTAGACTCCTAGAGGATTTTGACAGTGCGGGGCGGTCTGCTTTTCTGTGCACCACAGAACTGACCAAATCAACGTAAGGGTGCGGTGCAAGATAGGCCGCTTGGTCGTTTCGTCCCGTTGGCCTCCACGCTCAGTCTTTTCCGCCGCCTGGGGGGCTTTGGCCACGCAACGAAATTGGGTTTCTGAAAATTGATCTAGTTCGTTTTATTTTCTTGCTTCTTTATAGCATTGCTTCTCCGGATCTTTCGTTTGGTCTTGTCTGGCTGCTGGTATTGATGATGTTGTTGTCAGTGTGACGTAGAAGTGACAGTCGATGGTGTTGTTGGATAAGCGTTGCATTATCATCGATCGGGAGCGATTGTATCTGGATCGGATTGAGGGACGGGAGGCTCGTACAGTGCATACAGTGCGCCGGGAGTTTGACCAACCTGTCAATTAACCCCCGATGGAAGTTCAACGGAAGCTCCGATGACGCTTTTGCGCAAGGTGAAAGTCCAGATTTCGCTACGTCACTTACGTTGGAATTTTCACCGAAAAAATAAACGATCAAATCAAGAAAAAATTACTTGATTGAATGCGCCACTTTAAACTTTTCGCATATATACTCTGGTTTTCTGTTGGATTTTGTGCTGTGTGTTGTGATGGATGCTTGGACGATGTGCTGATGTTTACTTGGGTCTCGTAGGCTTTGGAAGGTGAGGAAACAAGTTAGCAGTTGTAAGAGAAGGCGACATTTTGGCAAGGTAGGTGCAGAGGATGAGTTGTTCATCGTCTGTGTCTGTCTTTGCAGGAGTCTGACGTAAGTCAGTACTGCCCACTGAAATCAATAGATGCGGTTGTGAAGCGTAAAGCCGTCCATCGTGTCTGTCTGATGAGCCTAGCTCATCATACAAGCTGTGTATCGTTTCTGGTTGTGGCACAGAAAGAAACGTCGAGGAAGTGAGCGTGGCCGATTAGGCAGTGACAACGCCGACATTTTCTTCTTCTGCCACCTACTTTCAATCGTCTCAACTTGCTGACTTGTTGGCTATTGCAGAAGCCAAGCCTCATCCCTAAGACTGGAGCTGGGAAGCCATTAGAGAAGGTGAGGGTCAAAGGATGGGGGAATTCTTACGAAGCGCATTGGATTACATCGGCGCTGCAGCTAACAATTCCGCGGGCCCCAAAGATGACACTGATCTGGTGGGAAATATCGTCGAGATTGAGAAGAGGAAATACCGCGTCAAAAGACTGCTTGCCGAAGGTAAAAGCCTCAAACTGAACATCTGCGCTCACTCACACATTGACCTTGGGCATTTGACCCTACGGCATGTCTTTTTTTGTATGGAATTTCTTGTGAGTAAATTGCACTCTAAACATTTTGCAGGCGGTTTTGCCTATGTCTATTTGGTCCAGGATGCCGAGAACGGCAAGGAATACGCGCTGAAGGTTGGTGGACAAGACTGGAAGGAATTTTCCGGTGGTATTTGTAAATTTTATTAGTCTTGAATGTTGGTAGCGCCTGTTGGCACACGACGAGGAAGCCGCCAAGAATGTCAAGCAGGAGATCAAATTTCTGGTAGGTCAAGCGTCAGGCAGCTGTCTTTGACATTTCCCTCTTGCTTGGTCCAGTGGGAAAGAATGAAGTGGCTGATGTGTTGTAGAAAAAGCTGAACGGACATCCCAACATTATCGAATATATTGCGGCAGCCTTGTGCAGGCGCGGAGACAACTCCAACGTCGAAGAATACCTCATCCTGACGGAATTTTGCAACGGTAAAGGAATAGTGTCTTGATGGTGGTGCATTGTGGAGGCTTAGGGAAGTTTGCGGCTGTTGGTAGGCGGGCAGGTCATCGATTTAATCAAGAAGAAGGAGGTGTCCCTGACGGTGGCCGATGTCTTGACCGTCTTCTATCAAGCCTGCAAAGCTGTCCAGCATATGCACAAACAGACACCTCCCATCATACACCGCGACCTCAAAGTGGAGAACCTGCTGTTGGGCCAGGACGGCAAAGTCAAGCTCTGTGACTTTGGCAGCGCCACTACCGTCACTCACGCACCGGACATGACCTGGGACAGTCGCCGGCGCAACCAAGTCGAGGACGAGGTCAGTCAAAACCCCTTTTTGTAAACGGTAACAATATGTTTTGCCAAGTGGCGCACTGCGCCCACGTTATTGGCAAGGAGCGTGCGCCACTTGGAAAGGTCCATTTCTCCCGTTTTGTTTGATCTTTCCAAGTGGCGCACGTTGGCAGGGATGTTGGCCGGAAGAGTGCGCCACTTGGGCAAAAAATCTGCTCGAGTTTTCCATGCGGGAGATGTTTTCATGGGAGTCTTTTCTTGTGATGTTATTTGTAGATGACGAAGAATACGACGCCGATGTACAGAGCACCAGAAATGCTGGACTTGTACAGCAACGCTGCCATTAACGAAAAGTTGGACATTTGGGCGCTGGGTTGCGTCCTGTACGCCCTCTGTTACCAAGTTCACCCTTTCGAGGACTCGGCCAAGCTGAGGATCATCAACGCCAAGTACACCTTCCCCCCAAGTCGGACCTACGACATCTTCAACGACCTGATCAGTAACGTTGACTGTCCCTACCTTGCGCCTTGTATGCAAGTTGCAGTCTTTGAATGGTCTATGGGTTCTTGTTTAGGCAGGTTGCTAACGATCGATCCGAAGGAGAGGCCGAGCATTAACAGCCTGTTGGAAGACCTGGCTTCGATGGCCGATGCCTTCAACGTCGACACCAACAAGGCACTGACGGTCAAGATGCCCTCGCCTGTGCTGGACAACCACCCTACCGGTATGCAAGACTCTGACTGTATGCCTCTCCACAGTAAAAACCAGTGCCCAGCATGCTCCCTTTGCTGAAACCATGCCAGCCTATATTATTTCCTTCCTTTCCCCCCGTAAAGATCTCCTTGGCTGTTGTCGATCCCCTTGTCACGCCTGCCTTTCGTTTTTCACGGTGCAAAATTTCACTGTTTCATTTCTTGGTGATAAACTGAGCTTTGGAAGCGTCTGGGTGCAGTTGAGTCTTGAAATAAAGCATGATAGTATTGAGGGTGCTTCGTCTCATTCGAGTGACTAATAAAAGTGATGTATTGTTTATAGGTGCGATTGGCCATCGTCCGTCAGCCACTGCCACCCAAGGCGATGGCGTTACTCCCTTAAGCACTCATTCCTCCCAAGGTGGTCTCTTCGGCAATGTTGGCAGTGGACTACTGGGCAACATTGTTAAAGGGGGCAAGAGCATCGTCAAGAACATCCAACAGACGGCGGCCATGGTCAAGGAAGAACTCAACGCCCCCTCGCGCCCCCAGCCACAGTCACAGTCGGCACATCAAGGCCGCCAACGGCCCGACAAGTTCACTTCCTACCTCGACGAAGCTGCCGTGGCCGTCGCCCAACCTCCCAGGAGGAACAGTGGGCAGAATGAGAGGGTGACTAGAGAGAGAGAAGGCAGGTCGGAAGAGAGAGGCAGACGGAACGAAGCTCCACCCAGACCGCAGCCTCCACGCTCGCCGCGTACTCCACTGAGGAACGACCATGACGATGGGACCGTCTATCCCGGCAGAGGCGACAAGCCCTCTAGACCGCCCAGGCCACCCTCCTTATCGCCTAGCCTGCAAGATATACCCTTACCGCTGGAACCACTAAAGTCCCCCGAAGACGACTTGCTAGGTTTAAGTAATACTAATGTATCAATCTTCTTCCTCAACACATTTATCAGCGAGAAGATTCAGCAAAAGTAACTGTCTGCATTGGCTTGCTATCTTATTTAGGCTTGGGTTCGTCGGGTCTGCAGATGGGTGGGGGGCTGCCTTCGGCTTCAGCCTCGGCTGAGTCCAATGATCCCCTCTTGCTGAGCCCGTCGGCCAGGAACGAGGAAGTAGATAGGGGAAGGGCCTCCGAGCCAAGGGGGCAAACCAGAGAGTACACCATAGACCTGCTAGGCCTCAGCGGCAACCAGTCCTCCGCCAGCGCTGCTTCACCCTCTTCGGGCCTCCTTTCCAACCCCGGCAGTAATGTCGATTTGCTGGGTGGAACTGATGGCCGATGGACTGGCCCCACCAACTCACCCAGCCAACCCTCACCATTTTCCTCCGGTATCTTCCTCACTCAGCTCAACCAATTCTCGACGGCATCCTTTTCCCAATGGCGCACGCTCTCAACCCACAACAATGGAAGCGTCCGCCACTTGGAAAGTGAACTAGCAGGAGAGTTTTCCAAGTGGCACATGGCTTCAATGTTATTGGCCGGTAGCGTGCGCCACTTGAGCAAAGCGTCTTACCCAGCTGGTTTAGAGCACTGCCAAGTCTCAAACTTGACCAAGTGTTCTTTCGTGCACAGGACTGGAGAAAGATCTCATGTCAATGGCAGCTCCAACATCAGTTCCAGTCAAGCCTTCTTCTCAACCGGAACCCGCCACCGACGACTGGTTCGCCTCTTTGGCCGCCCCATCCACCACCACGCCGCCAGCAGTCCGTTCAGCCAACCTTCCCCAGCCGCAGCCATCTTCCAGCCCGCTTCTCCTCCCGCAGTCGCCTCGTCTCTCCCGACCGGCCTCCAACAACAGCCTCAACTCCATGGCCGCCAGCAAGGCCTCGGCAGCCACCACACCTATCAGCGATCCCTTTGGCGACCTCCTTTCCACATCAGCCTGCACGGCCAAACCAGTCCTGACACCCACCACCGCTGAAATACCTCGGCCCACCTCAGGAGGCAATCTTCCTGGCAAAAGAGATCCCTTCGCCGATTTGGGCAACATGAAGGCCAATAGCGCAGCTGGCGGTAATCCCTTTTCATCGAGTAACAGCACCAATGGCCCAACGTTGAATAACGTGGGTATGACCACTGGTCCTACTCGACCTGCGGGGCCGTCAGTAGGCGTAGCGCCTACTCGACCAGACTACAGTCATTTCAGACAGGCACCAGCTGCCAAAGACGACGTCAATGTGGCACCGGGTATCAAGCCGGTGCTCAGTCAGTCCTTGTTTGAGGACTTCATGCCGACACCCATCAGAGCGCAACATCATCAACCGAAGAATATGAAGGAGATGCAGGCCAAGGGGCTGGAAGAAACTGTGGACCCGGAAGTACTGAGGGTAAGCACAAAATGCTCCAGTGTCATTGGTCGAAATTGAAAGGGTGGTTAGATTGTGATGAATGTCGTTGTAGGTTCGAGGATGGATAGAGGGGAAGAGGAAGAATATTCGGGCCTTGCTGTGTAGCCTGAACACTGTCTTGTGGGAAGGGACAACGTGGAAGGGTGCGGGCATGCACGAGTTGATCACCGGCGACCAGGTCAAGAAGGTCTACAGGAAAGCCGTTCTGGTTGTTCATCCTGACAAGGTAAGTATTATTATGACTTGGTTGTAGCTGGATGCATTCAACGATGCAGATACATACTGTCTTTCTGTCTGTGTAGTTGACCGATTCTCCCAACCTGCCCTTGGCCAAGTTGATCTTCATGGAGCTGAACGAAGCCTGGGCCGAGTTCGAGAAGGCAGGAATGCAGTCCATGTAATGGCCAGGGAGGAGCTGGGTCCATTTGTTCTGTGGTAGTAGATGATGGCTTTGCTTTATCCATCTGGTTGTCTGTGAGGGGGCTTATCGTCTTTGTGCAGAGGAGGAAGATTAGCTTTTGGCGCTAGGCTGTCAACCGCCTTTGGCACCGTAGCTGTCATACATTCCACGTTTTTGAAGTGATGATAGTTGATGTTTGGTACCGTGATCAATTTGAAGGAATTTCTTTTTTATTTGTTGTGACTTGGCGTTCACGTTGACCAGTTTGAAATAGTGCGATGAGTCTTCGGAGGAGATAAAGGAAGCATATGGTGTTGGAGATACCGTACGCGTTGCTTTAACCAGAAACCTGCGGCTACTTCTGCCCATCAGTGCTGACATGCTGCGCTGGCGCGTCCTCTATTCTCGTGCCTGCGCTTCAGCTCGCATTTGTGAAACTGATAGCAGAGAGTAACTCTCTGGCGGAACTGTCGATCAGCTGTTACAGTCACGCTCAATGGTCATCGTCACCCCATGGTTTACTTTGGTTACATGTATCGGCTTGCATGTGTTGGCGGCTTATCTCATGTCACGTGATGGGGAAATCTAAACGGCGGAAAGGTAGTCCAAACATCACTGTATAAACAGCCGTAAAAGAGATCTGCAAAGTTTCCTACGAAATTTCCCCATATGCGTTCTACCGTCCACTTTGCAATGTTCTTTATGGATGAGAGATCAAAATTTAGAATATTTTTCTTCGTGCACATCCGATTTCTGCGAAACAAATTTGCGTTGGTAGCAAAGTGTTTGGTCTGTTCAGGAAGCATAGTGTTCTGGTGAAAAATCCACACATGAGCAAGAAGTAAGAAGATACATTCACTTTTTAAGGGAAAGTGGGCGTAGAACGCATATGGGGAAATTCCTTAGGAAATTTTTGCAGGAGATCTCTTTTACGGCTGTTTATACAATGATTTTTGGACTACCTTTTGGCCGTTTAGATTTTCCCACAAATCTATCACGTGACGTGAGATAAGCCGCCAAAAATGACCCATATTTCCTTGCTCAAACCAGCCACTCGTACCGGTTGATTGGTTGAACAGGCAATCCGTCTGTCACGTGATCACAAAGTTCAAGGTGTGCTCTAAGTAATGTCGTTCAAATCATCAAAATCGAACGACAGGATCAAAAGATACATGCAACCAAAGTAAACCATGGGGTGACGATGACCGTTGAGCATGACTGTATAGTCCTATGCCGACTTGCTCTTTCCGATGAACTCACGTGCAGGCGACCCTGTCCACTCTTTGGAGGTCCGACTAAGTTCAAAATTGTTGACAGCTTCCAGCGATGGCTGCCGGATAGCGTAGAGCGAGAGGGGTTTGTGGAAAGCCTGGGCTGAAACGGCAGAAGGCGAAGGCAACAGCTGTACAGGTGGTGGATGAGGAAGCTGTACAGCTTATACTAGAGCATTTAGGCTCGAGTACGCAATGGCACCCTCATCCAAGCGAACTTCCGCTATCTCTCCACACTGCAGCGAGTCCTGTATCGAAGGTACGACCATCGTTCCCTTTTCCTTCAGCCTTGTGCTGCGCAACGCTACGCCACTGCGCCATTTCGTCGTATGCCATGATCACAACTTTGGTTTCGCTCTTGCAGGGTTTCACTACAGTGGGATAGGATCATTACAGATGGCGGACCAGACTTGACATTGGCTCTAATATTCGGCCTGGAAGATCTGGGTCATTGTGCAATTTTCGGAAAAGGAGCCTCCAAGCGTAATTCAAGACCAATACAGCGAGCCAGCTTTCTCTCGCGCCTCATCACTCCCTCCACCAACGTCTTCTATATCGCCCTGTATGGAAAAGCCAGCGCCAAGAAAGAGGTCTGCCCTTACGATAAAACTATCCCGACTTACGATATCGACTGTCTGCACCCCAAGCTGGAAGCGGCTGCAAAGTTATGGAAGGCTCGTCGACAATCGCCGCATCTGATGCTAAGTCGACTGAACCTACACAATGAAAGAGCTGGTGAACAAACGTCAGAGGCCCAATTTCCTCAAACGTCTGCACTGCGACGCCGACATTGGCCCAGGACGTTCCATGACGTTCCACGGCTTTTTGCCTGAAAGCGGCGCAGGAAGACGCCATGTTCCCCGGCATGATGCCGACGACCACGATCAAGTGCCAGAGCGGAATAGCTGACGGGCAATTCCTCCCTCCTCTGCATGAAAGCATGGCCAATGTACTGTGGCCTTTTCCACCGCAGCAGTTGAAGTGGCTGGAGGATTACTACAGACAAGAGAAGGAAAAGTTCCTGACCGCTGGCTATTGCAGTCCGTCCCTGGACGAATTTCGTCTGGATAGGTGAGGTATTTTATGCATCGTTGTGGCAGTTGGCTGGTGCTTAATGCATCGGTTTGTTTTGCTTGGACCTCGCAAACAAGTTGACTGCAAAAGAGCGTGCCATGGTGCCGGAAGGGAAGGTTGTTCGTCTGAAAAGGACAATTCGTCTGCCGTTTGCTGCAATACATCGCTCCCTTCAAGTCAATGTGCAAATGGGCTCGCGATATCGAACTTATGTACTACATTAACTTCACAGGTGTCTCAGCTCCTCCGTTTCCCTTTTCTGACGACCCCTGAAAAAGCTAAACTTCTCCCGCGTCCTTCACGGCTCTGCATTTTGCCTCTAAATACTTGTTCCTCCCGTAGTTTCTGAGCCTCTTTTTGATTATGAAAGTGGGAAAGTGACAGGAACAACAGAGCTCACTTTTGTTATACGCTCTGTACTGCACTATGATGATTACGACCTGCATAATCGCCCTTTGAAGATCCTGAAAAAACATATATTATTGTCTTTCGCTTATATTACAAAATTACGCAGTAAATATGTTTATTGCAAAACAGTTTACATATGCTCCTCTGAGCAAATAAATAAGGTGAAGGAAATAGTTCTGCGAAACTGCTGCGGCGTACCTAGGCCAGTACGACTTGCTTCAGCTCATATCGTTCTTTTTCTTCCGAAAGTGGCAGCGGCCCAGAACTGGTAGTGCTGGTTGCAGCTTTAGGCGTATCGCTCTTGGAGATTTCTGTTGGCGAGGAATCAAGTGGGGTATGGAAAGAATGAGTTTGTTGAGGAGGATCCATCAGGGTACTCCGCTCTCGTTTCGGCGTTGAGACCGTTGCCGTCATTTCCGTCCGGTCCATCCAGTGCAGTAGGATTTCTTCATCACTGGGACAAGCATCGCGGAAGGCTTCTGTGGCATAGGCGGCTTTCAGATACGACCACAAACCAAGCATGGTTTCCGGGATATCAAAGCCTTTCAGCGCTTTGCCGGCCACTCGAATTTGCTGTAGCTTGGGAAGAACCTCACAGTCCAGGTGCGTCATACGCCCTCCGCATAGAAAGGGCCCTTTCGACACCGCTCTTCCGCTCAGGTACTTGTCAAGACGATCCAGTTCCAAGGTCAGGCCATATGCATCCTTTGATATCGATTTGATATAAAAGCAGAATTTGGGGAAGAAGTCTTTGCAGGCCTTTGCGGCGATGATGTTATCGTAGGATAGATCTACCTTGTAGAAATGACAGTCCAGGTACTCAACAATGTCCTCCACTTTGTCCAGATGGTCGTAGAGGTAGCTGATGGCTGGCAGGTTGTGGAGACCGAGTGTGGTGAATTCTTCAGTAGGCTTTGATAGATTGACGGCGTGGACAGAGTAGTTCAAAGCGCCGCCTTGGGCTTTCAAAGTCAGGACCATGAAGAGACGCTGGCTGTTGAGGCAGGCACCGTACGACATCCCATCGGCACCAGCTTTCACGAACAGTTTCACAGCAGGCTTCGGCTGCACTTCCGGCCGCTCATCCATCGTCCCAACCAGATCGGCAAAACTACCGATGAAATAAACACGGATGGGGAAGCGCAGTACCAGCGACTACAAGCTCCAATATCAACAAGAGATGCTTGAATGTTAGAATAGCGGCAGGCTGATAACGAACTAACCGGTCTAATTTTATGAGACATTAGGACGTCGAGCGACAGTCGACAGAATCCGATGATCTTTCGCGGTGAGTGTTTGCTAACAACATGAAGTGCGCACTGTTTCCGCACGATTTAATATACCCATGACGCAGACTTGCCTCTACAGCTGCGATGGAAAACTGACATTTCATAGGCGCTTGATGTAGAGCAAAGTGTGCCACGGCATTATGCATACATTTCGCAGCTGCCGTTTTCTCAATCTTTATTTGTCAAAGAATGTCAGGCTCGAGTGTACCTATTTATAACTGGTCTCGTCCATCGCCGCACGTTTCTCAGATCTTGAGCAGACCGGTGACAGACTGAGAGCCGAAACGGCCCAGCAGGAAGTGACCAGGCTGTCTCTGCCACTGCCATCTGCCAATGCAAAATCTGTAAGACATACCATGCCTTTCAGCTTTGGGTCCTTCTAGTTTCGTGGTTTCCATGTCACTTTTAGTTCAGGAAGTCATGTAGGTATCGGGTTCCGCACTCAGAGAACAAAGTGCGAACTACATCCTTCCCTTTCGGCACAGTAGCGCCATCTCGGGGTAGGAATTTCACCAGGCTGAAGGCCATACAGCTCACCATGCGCAATGGTGTGCGGCCACAAGGCTTGAAGATGGCGCAGCGGTCTTCTAGCGTCCGAAATCAAGGGTGTTGTCAGTGTCCCCACCCTGGTGCTGTTACGATGAGCTGCTCCAAGGCGCTACCTACAATTTCTCGAGCGATGACGCAATGTGACCGAAAGCAAGCTATATGGGGCTCTTCCCCATTGAGCGTCTGCTTTCAGTTTTCGCAGGAACCACATAAGTCTTCTTCTGCCACGATCGTCCGGCTTCCCCGCTCGTCCGTATCCCGCACGGATCGTCTATTTGCATCAGCTTACAGCGTCGAAAGAAACTACAGCATTATCGAGGTGTAAGCTTCAACATGGATTCCAAGCCCATCCAAGCCAAGGTAAGGTTTGCTTGAACAGAGTGCCGATGTTCTGTTGAATGGACCGATCGACTAGTTCGGGCTGCATTACATTGGAAAGATCACGAGCGACGTATCGTTCTTGTGATTTCCAGGTGTCGAAGGTACTGGGACGTACTGGATCCCAAGGACAAGCTACACAGGTCAGAGTGGAATTCTTGGACGACAGCAAGCGATCCATCATCCGCAACGTGAAAGGCCCCGTCCGAGAAGGCGATATCCTTACTCTGATGGAATCCGAACGCGAAGCTAGGAGGCTCAGATGAAAGCCTAAAGGTAATTCTCTTTCCTCCTATCCCGGTTGCACGAAATGGGTAGAAAGGAGTAGAAAGGGGCTCGTTTGTAAAACTCTGAATGACTCAGTTTGTGTTTGTTGCAGATGTCAACAATCAAGAATCAAGGCAAGCTCGCCACTTCCATCTGGCAGTGAGAAAAAGCCCGAAACAATGTTTCAGAGTTTTATTCGAGTCGGCTCTTTTTACCCACATATTATGTTCTATCCAGTAATCATGTTTTGTTTACGGGTTACAAATTGTTCCAAGATGAATTGAAAATATCATCGAAGATTCGGAACATAAATGGACAGTGAGATGGCTGATCCGTATATAACAGTACACGCACGACGGGAAATTATGGGGCCAGTAAAAATTATGGGACCAGGCCGTTTCGCTACGGCGCTACGGAAGCTCGTATGTACGGGACTCATTCACAGCGATGCACTTTTGGACACTTTTCTACGTTTGAATTTCAGTTTTGCCGTCTTTTCCGCGCCTGGTCCCATAATTTCCCGTCGTGCGTGTACGCCGTACGGTAGGTTGATGGTCTATTTTGTTTTGATCCGATCGACCGCTTCACTTCTCCATCCAAAACCGAGGCTCTGAGATTAGCATGCGTTCTCCTTCACATTCCAATATTTACGACCGCAACAACACAGGGTAATGAGAGGATATTTTATTTCATTTAGAAACGCATCATTTCGCCACAGCCAGAAAATCTGCTTTTTTAGTTTTTTGCCATCCTTTTTCGAATATCTCACTAAACAAAGTTGATGTTTTCTTTTGACTTTCATTCGCGTTTCATTCTATTCGAATTCTCTGGCTCGATTTTTTGTGGCGAAATATTCTTTCGCGATGCCGAGTCAATTTAGACTCATTTTTTGCAGTAGTATCACGGAAATGATTAACGGATGGGAAAAACGAAACGGACTGAAAAGTTAGGGTTGGAAAATTCAGCGCAAATTTTTAGTCAGTGCACTGTCGCTACACGAGAATATGCTGCTGCGAATATCAAAGAAAACTCACGACATTTTGGTGTAACAAATAAAAAAGAAGATGCGGCTAGTAAACAGGATATCCACGTGAAGCGCGTGGACGACGGTAACCACCGCCTCCACGGTATCCTCCTCGATACGAGCTTCTTCCGCGGTAAGCTGGGTTGTAGGGACGATAGTAAGGTCTGCGTCCACGCTGGAAGCCAGCCCCGCGGTAAAATCGCGCGGGTCGACGAGTAACCGAGCCCATTCCTGGAATATTTGTCCGTTTTGCCACAACCTGCAATGGAGAAAAATCAAAATAGAAACTCTGATCGTTCAATGCGCAATCGTGAGTTAGTGCGGTGCTTGCCAATCCACACGCGCACAGACAGTTCCGCCCTGGTGCACCGGAATGGCACCAACCTACATACATAAATTCAGAATTTGAATTCTCACCTTCAACTGCCGATCTCTCAGGATCGAATCGTTCATGGCCACAGCAGCCTCCACGGATTCTTTATTCGTAAACTCAATATATGCGAACCTATAAAAGGGTAGGGAAACTCGGTTAGAGGGCGTAGGTACCAACGGGAGAGTAGAATTACCCTTTCGGAGCGCCGTTGTGACGATGGCACATAATCGTAACGCGGTTTATTGGTCCACAGGGTCGGAAATGTGCGTCCAACTCCTCGATCGTACAGTTGTAGTCCACTTGTCCAACGTAGACTGATCGAGCATCCACCTCGGCCTTCTCCGACTCGCTGGGAGCAGTACTGGAAGCTGTGAAACAAAACACAGAGTTAATCGGGCGAGAACAGAATATTCCGAAAGAAGGTGAATCAAGAATCAAGCGACCAATGCACGGTGAGGGAAAGTAAATCAAGAATCAAACGAATACGGCACACTGGAGAAATGGCAAAGTGAGATTTGAGTCGCGCCGTGACGCCACCGCCACGTGGCTAGTATCCGAACGCAAATGGCAGATCCACCACGAGGAATGACGTCAGTGCGCGACTCGCCAGGGTAAACTAAGCGATTGACGTACGAAGTCCTGTTGTGGATCCGACGCTGGCTCGAGAGTTGGGCTTGTCGCTTTCCGACTGGAGCTGACGGAGCTTTTCGGCCTCCTCTTCCATCTCACGGATCTTAAGCTTGACGTCTTCCAACATGTCTTCTCCCTGATCTTCGATATTCTCACCAAAGTCGCCATTTTCGGCCGATATCTCAAATTCGCCTCCGTGCTCGTTAGCGCCGTACTCACCTCCCTCCTCCTCGCCTTCGTACGTTTCTTCTTCGCCGTAGTCACCTTCTTCCTCGTACTCCTCTCCTTCACCAAAGTCATCTTCAGGGAATTCTGGTTCGTCTTTTATGCCGCCTGATAGAGCTCCGTTGGTGGCGTCGGTGCGGTCCACGGCGGCGTTCGCGGACTCGTCATCTTCCATCTTCATACTGGCTCCGTTCTTTTCCATCTTGTTGCAGGTGATAAACGAACCTTACAATGAAAATCTCGTCCTGAGCACGAACGGAAACAACAGATAGATTTTTCCAACGAAAACAACAAAAACAACGAGTATCATTCGAGCTCGAGAATTTCCTTGGATATTATTTTTTCGCTGAATGAAAATTAAATTTATTTCGGGTTTCCCAAAGGAGCGGTGCGAACGGTTCGAACGATCCGTCCCGTTAAATTTGCCCCGACGCTTTGATTGCGCTGTTACAGTGTAGGCAAATAGGGTACTCTAAAAGGGGGCAAGGCCAAAATCGACGTGACGCAAAAAACAAACAGCTGATCAAGCTGCAATCCAGAGACGTGAACTGCCGCTTGATCTGCTGATTACTTCGAGCCTGAGTTTCTACGTCACTTGTCGAAAACTCGATTTTGGCCCTCCCCCTTATAGAGTACCTTATTTGCCTTCACTGTACCTACATTGACATGCTGTTCTTACTGTACTCGTACACGCTCGACTCGAAGGGAAAATTTCGACTTTTGAACAGGCGATTCCAAAACAGCGGAACGGAAGTTCGTACGTACGTGTGCAATTCACACCAATACACTTTTCGACAATTTTCTACGATTAAATTCTCAATAATTAGGGTGTATCCACTGTATCCATACAACAGAAAGACGCTACTCCGACTATTTCTGATAGACAACTTTGTCGACAGTCGTTACAGCGACATCCAAGCACGATTCGAAATCTGGTGAGCGCGACCTTTTGTCTTGAATAGTTTTAAATATGCGCACGAGATGCGAGCAGAGCTCAACACACTTCTTGTTTCAGTATGCTGAATGCAAAGAACGAGGTGCAAAGCATGTTGGGAAGTGCCAAAGCCCAAAAGTACCGCCGACCCCGCTCCCTTTGATAGGTTTGATAGAACGAACCGTGTCTGCCGCGAATATGCCTTGTCCCATCATTCGCATTTCGCAAGTCTGGGGGCCGAATCCAGCTCTGGTTTTGTTGTTAGAAGGCGATACGCTGCGTTGTCCAGTTCGCGTCAGATTGTGGCCTCCCAAGCAAGTCGGTGCGGACCCATTAGCGTTACTAGAAACTACACTAGAGACAATTCTCGATTCAGAAATGGGCAAATATTTCGTTCTGGTCTCTGCCGAGGGCAAGAAAAGAGACGTCCACCGAGCCTTCTTGGCTGCCAACTGCGAAGTCTTCGAGGCCATGTTACAGTCTGACACGGTAGAAGCCAAAAGTCGACGTTGTCAAATGGAGGACGTCTCAAGTGCTACAATGGACATCCGCCTGGATCACATGTGCAGCACGCAGAGTCTGCAAGGAGCGGTTCGTGATGTCCTTGTGGCAGCTGGCAAGCACCAAATGCAGGGCTTGAAGACTGCATGCCTACGAACTTTGCTTGCTTGCTGCTAACTTGCCAGCCATGGAGCAGTTCATTCTGGAGTGGACATCTTCTCCTTGATAAGACTTGGAGGTACGCAGTACCATTCTGGCTCTGGCAAAATGTGATGATCCGTAGTTTCGCCGTCCGTTTTTTCCAGGGTATCAAGTGTGCTGATCTTGAATAACCGGTAGAGCGATTGGCAATGGGCTCTACCAAAGTGATGGACTTTCAGGAGGAAATTTGGCAGTGTCTCAAACAGACGTGGTGTGCACCTGGTTGGGGATATGGCCTTATTGACGGCCATCTTACACGTAATCTTACAGGACGAATGTCACACGGCAACGTGACGATTTTTGCCTATAGCAGGGAATAGAGCTGCTGGTAGCGCAGGCCGGGCAGATTGAAAACTGCAGGCTACTTACTATTCAGTTGCGGCACTTGACCATGTGTCGACGTGGGCTCACCTTGCTGCTCGCCAGTCTCCACATCACACAGCTTGTCTTATGGCCTTTTGCGTCTTCGTCCTCACGGAGTCTGGAAGGAACAAGCTGGGACGGGTGGCAGCTATCCTTAATCTCGTCTTGGTAATGCTAGGTGAGTACTTGCCACTTCCCAAGACGTCGCATCTCGACGAGGGTGCAGAAACCCTAATAGTGCGGACTTGTCGCTTGACAGGGCTGACCATTGTCGGGCTGTCACTCTTCATCCGAGCTCGCATCCAGACCAAACTGCACTTACTGGACAATTATAGCGGAGATGCTTTTGTCTACTTCCTGGCGGTAACGGGTGTCATGATTGCCCTTGTTCACGCCGTCGGCGTCAAGATCTGCCTGGACCTGGGCTTCCACGCATCACGATACCGCTGGGAATCCCTCACCAGGCTCTTCGGCCTGATCGTCCTGGTCATATCTGTCATCGCCTTCTCTGCCGTTATCGTCGTCTTTACGCACCAACTTACCATGAAAAAGTACTTCCAGGTACAAATTAAAATTAAGACAACATTGTCTCTGGACACAGAGTAAGCATCGACTTCCCAGTCCGTTATCCAAGTGCATTTTTAGAGCGGATTAAAAATGGCGATGGACCGTTATGTGCGCAGCCTGGAGATGAAGAGAAGCATTGATGAGATGCAGCTGGAGCTGCAGTGCTGTGGCAGTAAAGGGGCGGGCGACTGGTTCAACATCACATGGATCGACAACGCCTACTTGGACCTGAAGTCAGCGGAAGTCAAGGCACACATGAGGGACGGAGCCTACAAGGGTCCCAATGTGCCTTTTAGCTGTTGCAGTGTCAGAGCCACTCGACCTTGTATCCATCGCAATGTGACGGGAGCCCATGCGCATTACAGCTGGCCAATGGACTCGACTCTAAACTCGATAGGATGTGCGGCAGCATTGGCTACGGAGTTCGGAGCGACAACCCTGAGCGTCGTTGGCTATATCCTTCTGGCCACCTTCATTTTAATGGTAAGCCAAAAGATCTCTAGCAATATGCTGTTGGTCATCAGGTCAAATTAATTCCAGCTTACCCAGAAAGCGAACAGCTGATGAAGTGCCGCGGTGACGTCTTGGGTTAGTAGTGGAAAAGGCTTATAGGAAAGAACTTGACTTGCCCGTTTTCCCCTAGGTTTCGTCGCTTGTCTTCCTCAAGTTACTAGCAACCGCCATCGCCAACACGTACCCTTGGGGCGACCCGGAAGGCCAAGCACCGACCTGGCTGATGGAAGAATGCCCCATTGGCATGTGCAACACGGAAACTCCCCAGCCTCTCGAGGACGTCCCAGTTGCAATGCCCGGCGCTAAAGCACCCGCCAAGAAGCAACGGACAAACGGTAAAGAAACCAAGATCCAACCTCCGCCTGGCGGCCTCGATACCGACGACGAGGACGCCGTTGATGTACCTTTGTTAAGAAGAGCTAGCACCGAAAGAGAACAGCACCCACAGCAATATGCACGATCCGGTAACATCAGCCCTTATAGTAATGGTAACGGTTACAGTCGAGCTGGTGGTCATGAGCAAAGCGGCGGATACCATCATGGTAACGGTTACGCCAGTGACCACGGTAACATGAATCGCTACGACAAGCAGGGCTACCAGGCTTCTCCAAGCTCAGCACCTCCTTCGCGAAGACCAGTTGGGAAGAAGCAGGCAAAGTTTACCGGTGAGGAGGATGAAACGGATAATCTGGTTACGGACTTGACCTCAGACGACGACGAAGGTGCGACAACCTCGAAAGGTGGTACGACAACGACCCAAGGTGGAGATACGAATGTGTCGGACGGCGGACCGAGTGGTGGAGGAGGTGGCGGTGGCGGTGGTAGTGGCAAGAAGGATAAGAAGGGTGACAAGGATGGTAAGAAGAAAGGCGATAAGAAGGGTGGGGAAAAGGATAAAAAAGGAAAAGGGAAGGACGGAAAGGACAAGAAGCGTGGCAAAAGCAAGGATAAGAAGGGCAAAAGTAAAGATAAGAAGAAGAAGGGAGGGTCCAAGACTAAGAAAAAGAAGGCCAAGAAGAAGAAAAAGTCGAAAAAGAGGAAGTGAGGTAACCTCCGGCACGCTCCAGAAGGCCAAGAACCGGAAACGATAGAAAAAGCGGATGGCGCAGAAATCTACCGCGGACCGTAACTTCTGGCGGCGTTCTGTACTTTCGAAACGTGACAGCCAGGCCCCAGCACTTCAAACTGCACATCGTGTACACTGCGTCTCTTGGAGGCTCTCCAACCTGAATAGTGGGCAGCGGTAGTACTCACTGCCGCTCCAGAATACGCCGAACGGGTTCTGTGTCAAGTGGGCAAACCAAAGTCGACTGCCCCATTAGCTGTAATCATCCAGAACACTGTCGATGAAACATCCGCGTACAGTTCTGTAACCGGCCATACTGGACTGTATCATACCTGACCTGACCGGCTCCGACGAGTTGTTCTCTCCTTCTCATTCAGGTTGAGCTCTTCCTCCTAGCTTGTCTTGCAGCCTGACGGGTCGTTTAGTGAAAAAAGAATCCGACCCGTTACAGAAGTCAAGCGAGGCCATTACTGGAGCGAATGCAACGAAAAGTGCACTCAGTTGGGAATTCCTAAAATGGATGAACCAGAGACCACAACGGATGAAACGACCACAGGCGCACCACAGGGTCACCAGCTGCTGCATAGTTTATTCGATACCTAGTTTCACACATTAGTCGGGTCGGTATATAGCCAGCAGTCTCCTCGCACTTGCTTTCTTCACCATCTCCGCCGTTTCTAGAGAAACCAAAGTGGTTCTTGGCTCACAGTTAGTCCGTGCATCTTTCCGAGTTTTTGTCAGCTACCAAAAGGGATCACGGGTCTGCAGTGGGGTAGTGAGCTGTAGCCGCTTTACTGATGCCATCCTCAGTGAAAAGTGGTACAGCTGTTGGCTGCTGGTCCCAAAACGTTTTCGAAATTCTGCGTTATCGAAATGGCTACGTGGTTCAATTTGCAGCTAAGCATTTGCGCGAGCAACCTCATGTTCCATTAAAATCACGACAGATTTATCAGGAACTCGCTTGGCTCGGCCTGATTAAACAACGGAGTTAAATAGAGCACCTCTGACTGCGAACAACGGTTCTGTCGCGCACAGGCGTAATGTAGTCCCCCGATATCTTCGCGAACCCCGTTGCTCGTGGCGCCACCTACAGGACGTACGTCATCCATACATACGTGCCCTTCCGCCGTACGTCATGTACGTTTCGTAGGGAGCGCCATAAGTATCAGGCTTCGCGGAGATATCGGGTGAATACAGTACTTGAAATTAACAAATAGGGATTTTCTCGAATGTCAATGTTCCCGCTCGATTCGCGATCACAAGGCCGAGGCACAGTTATGGTCCACGAAAACTATGGACAGTCATATGCTGCCTTTACGTGTCATGCACTCCCAGTTGTCTACTGAGAAAAGAAGAGGAGCAAGCTGGGAAATTAACAACGTGCTAGTGGTTTGATTAGCAAAGCCTGTCAGATGACTTCTGGACTACGGGTGAATTAGGCATCCATCGTATAGAAAAGGTCGTGCTTCCTGCCTTCTTGGCATCGATCCATTCCGCACATCAACTGGTGCTCGACATCCTGCTTGAAGTTGACGTTGAAGCGAACTTCGCCGTTTCCGTTCGTGCACATACGTGCCGCTGCCCGGATGTCATCCAACGCGGTCTGGAAAAGGAACAGGAAAGTGTAGCTAGACTCTTCGAAAGAAAACACGTTTCTCATCTTATTACAACGTAGGCCAAAGTTTCTTCAGCAAGAAAGTCCTTAACCAGTACTTTCGAGAAAGAACGTCCGTATCTTGATTTACAACGAGGTATCGTGATAATCCTCCCTTCTTTACTACGTCACTGACAGGGCAGAATCACAGGGAGTGTGCGCTCAAGCTTGAATTTACTTTTGCAGATCCGAGCAAACGTAGAAAAAAAAGCTAACATGCCGCTTACAGCACAGGCAGGTTGTCACTTGCACATTTGCGATGTGCTGAACGCAAACTACCAACTAGTTCTTTTCAGCCCGTAGAAGCTTGCTTGTGTGACGTAGTAGAGAAATGAGGATTATCCCTGTAATGGTTTTTGTGTTATGGGTCGCATTGCGAGGACTTGAAGAGATATTTCAGCTTTTAAATCTCAAAAAGGGAAAAAACCGTGTCCTCGTAATTTGTTCTTTTTTCTAATTTAGCCGTTTTTCCATCGCTGCCTTCTTTCGAAGAAAAAGTTATTTGTTCAAATAAAGCAATGCTGTTTGGAGTAAGACTTTTGTTGCCGTTCAAAATGAGCTCACCGTGATCGAAAAGGATGTACTGTTGCACGAATGTACAGTATGAAATCGACCGTTTTTGGAATGCCGGTGGGAACGGGCATTCCAATTTGGAAGTCACGACTCACGATGACGACCTAGAATTCGAGGAATATTCCTTGGACAAGCTGGATTATGCCTTCGTTGAAGGATAGATTGCTTCCTTAAAGCCTCCTTCAAAGTCGTCACCGCCACCTTGTAAATGGATAAACATCTACTGTATTTCCCCGATATCTTCGCGAATCTCGTTACTCGTGACGCCACCTACAGGACGTATGTGATCCACACATGCGCGCCTATCCGCTGTACGTTATGTACGTTTCGTAGGTGGCGCCATGGGTATCAGGCTCCGCGGAGATGTTGAGGGAATACAGTACTTCACACCAGCAACCTGATCAATGGTTGTCAGCTGAATTCTTCATATCGGCGCTTTCTAGAAACGTTCCATCGTTAAACGGGATCAGTGTCTGTCTGATCGACGAACAATGGATGGCTATGTATATTCTCTATCGTTAACATCGTACTAAGTTTAGTTCACCAGTAGGTATTCTTCATCGATGTTCTTTACATCTTTTTCCACCGTGGATTCTGAGGAACGAATATGTAGCCATAATTTCAATAGAAAGCGATTGATATGTATGTGGGGTCGCTGATATTTTCATGTCGTAGAGGAAATGTAGGCAAACTATGCTGAGTCCAAAACTGGTGCAATTGGTAAATCTTTGGACTAAGTGCGGCGAAAGAGCTGCTTGACTGTTTGGCGTAGCAAGGGGACCGTTAAGACGAAGATCCACGGTTCGGTGCACTGACATAACAACATCCAGTTGACGATGAAAGCCGAACTTGAGATGTCGCTTTCCACTTTCATGCCAGTGACTGACTGAATGACGCCATACAGAAGCACAGGCGACCAGAAGAGGGTAATACAGACTACCACCCAAGTCAGCACCAAAAATTTGGTGCTACTCTTTTGTACCACCAGCGGCTTCGCAGCTAATGCAGTGGTTTCAGCTGTTGCGGTTGGTCCAAGACAGTTAACTACTGCCTGCGCAGCTGAACTGTTCGTATTGACGTTCGACGTAGCAGTTCGATTCTTTTCCACCAGGTTGGCGTGTTGCCTGCGCATCGCCAGATACTTTCTCAACAACCAGGGATAAGCTGACAGAATGACTAATGGAGCTATATCCAAAAGCAAAAAGAGCAGTTTGGTGGGCGTTTCTAGCAAGATGTCCGCTTTACCAAAGCAGCGTCCTGAATAAGGATAAATCTGCAGTAGTTTGTACAGAACAGCCCCAAAGAGTACTACGACCAAGAGGGCCAGCATCCAGATGACCAAGCATGATATAAGAGAGGAGCGTTTACTGTGATGGCTGCGGTAGTGATGAGGGAAGTACAAGGCCCACAGACGGTTACCGGTGATGAGAAGCTGGATCCACCCAGTCAGGATGCCGGCAAGCGGCGCCAAGGAGGTGTAGAAAGCGCAAAGACCAGTGGAGATCAGCCAGCCGTCAAAGTACACGTCCCAGGCGAATATAGGAAGGTAAAGGGCGTACATCAGGTTTGTCAGGAGGAAACTGATCAGAAAGTAGTTGAAGCCGGTGCGCAGCAAGGGAACCTTAATGAAGGCGGTTAGAGGAATGGCGGCGCTGAGGGCTAAAGCCACAGCTTCAATCCAACAGATAGTGAAGTGGGCCAGGGCCCGAACCGGGTTAACGGGCGATGGGACAAAGAAGGTCTGGTTAGTCATGTTAGAAGCAACGGAGATATTCATGGATCCCGCCATCGTTTTCGACAAGAACAAGAACAAAAGTTTAAACTCGTTAATGAACACCACCCGCCCCTAGTACTGTGTGTGACCGTGTGTGGCCGTATGTGGCGAAGAGCGAATGACATCCGGCTTGATGGGGTTTGAAAGCTAGGAAAAGCTCAAGCTTCGACGGCATGTTTTGCATGAGGCTGTAACATCTATTAATCAAGCTGGTGCTGTATCTGATAATGAATCTGACCCTGATTGGCTGTGCGCCGACATTGCACACGGAGAAGCATTCTTAGAGCCTTGATCGCAAACGGTACCGGTATCACTTTTGTCGGTTCCGCTGCGACTGATGAATGGTAAGCCGTTCGCTGAAAGGATTAAAACATGATTACAACCCTGATCAAAAAAGCAACTAGCTGACAGCCTGACATTATTAGTGAGGGTGGCATTAGGGTATTCCGACTTAACATGATTTCGATTTACTGAGACCGAGTTGCCGGAGTTCTAATGTAATCTTAATATAATATGCCATGACCTCCGCATATCTAATAATGATTCATCGTGCACTGACAAGTTGTCAGGTGCATAACATCAGAGAGCCTAATGGACTGCTACGAGATGACGGGAGGCGACCGGATGGCCTGAAGCTCGTGCCTTGGTGTCAGGGAAAGGCGTTGGCCTGGGACGTTACAGTGGTGGATACTCTGGCACAGACCTATCTCCAGGGATCCACCGAAAGGGTTGGGTTTGCTGCCAACCAAGCTGAGGAAAAGAAACAATCAAAGTACGTGGAGCTGGAAGGACGGTACCTGTTCTGCGCGGTGGGGTTTGAGACTTTCGGTGTTTTCGGGAAAGGAGCGAGGGACCTCATCCAGAAGATTGGTAAGAAGATCATGGACAGGACAGGTGAACCAAGATCTCTTTCGTTCTTGAAGCAAAAAATTAGCATTGAGATTCAAAAAGGAAATGCTGCTTGTGTTTTTACTTTTGCTCAAAGTCGAGGTTTGGAAGAGATTTACAATATTTTAGATGCGAAGAAGAACCGCCTTTTGTCTGTGTAATAGATATTGCTTGTTTGTTTTTTGTGTGTGCGGTCTGGTCCTACCAGGCCGGCATTATGCTTTTAAAAAAAATATGGAGCAGGATAATGATTCTAATATATTATCTTGTTTATCAGGTCCTTATTATAAGATATTAAAATATTTCAAATCTGTAGGAAGAGAAACTCCCTTCCTAACATCTCTGCAGTAGAGAAAGCTCATAAGTTATCAGTGTAAAACTTTGTCAAGAAAACGTCTTTACCGTCCAAAAATAACACTTCAGTCTTTGTCGGCTGCTGTCTCTTGTGCTGACACTCAATGAGGTCCCTTCTTTCCAGCCATGTGGGCGTCCCTGGGATGACAGTCAGGACATTGACGCACAATCTACTCCAAAACGCGATGCAGCGCCCAAAACGCAGACGGCATTTTGTTGACTACAGCAAGACTGGTGCGCCACCGCAATTGGGATCCTGCGCACGTCAGTCAAAGCAACAGTCCTTTTCAAGCCACGAAGTCCGAACCGTCCGTGAGTGCGGCGCGGAATCTAATAAATGGTAATATGATATATTACATGCGAAAAGCATCCAACACGTTCTAATTTGATATTCTATTCGTATATGGCATGATGATTCGTGATTAGCTTGAGGATTAGCTTTATTAGCTTGAGTACGATGAAGATGAATGCAACCGGATATACTGTACAGTACAGTCCACTTGTTCGAAATCCGTGCACTGTTCTTCCTAAGGTTGTACATTCCTAATTCCGTTCCGTTGCTTTCCAGAAATTCCTCTCCTTTCCAAGTGGGCGGAGATTTGGAACGGCGGAATTACTGTTTTGGAAAACTGGCGTAGTTTGGTATACTAGTTGGAATTCCAGGAATAAATCCGCAATTTTTCAGACTTTCCGAACAAGTTTAGTGTGTCAGTTGATTTAAAGGCCTGTTAGAACGCCAAATTTCGTGGTCTGGTGGATGCAAGTCATCTCGGACGAGTGGACTAGACTTCTGCACTATATATTCCCATGCATAAAAAAGTAAAAGGGGCTGACCTTTTCGACAAGATTTAACCCGAACGAGGTAAACGGTAGAAGTTGAGTACAATGTTCGAAAAGTGACGTACACGCACGACGAGATATTACGGGCCAGTAAAAATTACGGACCAGGCCCTTTCGCTACGGCGTCGCGGGTAGGTGATTCTTGCTTCAAGTAAAAACCACATCGAAGGCTGCACTGCTGTACGTGCGTGCTGGATATTGGGGTGCTAAAGCTTGTCATATTAATGGTATAGCAGTCAGATCTCCATTATACCTTCAACAGTTCAAACTATTCCAAGGCTCCTCCGGGAGAAAGTCGACAGTAGCATGGAAGCGTTAGAGTAATACAGCTGATCAGCTGATGGGCACTGTCCATGACAATTTTCTACCGTTGAATTTTACTACGTAACGCCATTTGTGCGATTTCTGTTTCTGACTTCCATAAAAATTGTAAATTTGCCGTCTAACCGCCTGGCCCGTAATATCTCGTCGTGCGTATACTCGAACTAATTTACTATTAGTATCATTACAGCAGAGCATCCCACAGTGCAAGCGATGATTCCGCTCTTTTCTGGCGTAGTGGCGGCGCTTTACTTCCCTATGTTCCAAAGAGTGCCTTATCCGCAACGTGTTATCGGAAAGGCACTTCTGCAAGCTGCTACCACATGGAAGAACAATGGAGGCGTACTGCAAATACGGGTTGCATTGGTTTACAAGCTGGAATAAAGAGACAACTAAATAGTTTCTGTGCAGGTCACCTTAGTGTACAATTCTTGTTGTATCCTCGGTTCGTCGACGACCTTCGCTATTGTTGCGGACTAGAGGTCAATATAGAGTGCTTTGGTCAGGTGGGTATTAGATCAGTCGCGAGAAAGGCCTCGATCCGCAAAGTGGGGCCAGCTGTACTACCGTTCAGTTTCCAGTCGCTTGCATCAAGTACCAGAGCTGACGTCAATGTCGATCCCTCAATCTTCAAAACTCCATCCCACGCTTTGAAACCCTGAACGTACGACAAAGTTCACACATCAGGTCATTGAGTAGGTACGGCTGAGCGATTGTTGAGTTAGCCGGCGTAGGCCGAGGTTTTTGAGTTAGCCATAGACGGCAGCGAGTAGGCCTTTTGAAGGCCTACTCCTGATAACTGGTGGCCAACTCAACAATCGCTCCTACAGCCGGCTAACTCAATAATACAGACATTAAGTTGCCACCGCAGGATGGAAGTCCGACTGTAGCTGCAACGTCACTCATAAGCGCAGCAGCTGATCAGAACTCTGAATAGTTGGGCAGCCACCATGCTTCCCAATGCTAGCCAACCGCAGCTCCGATTACGCTATTTTTCGAAAATAAGGGGAGCTCCGGAAAGCAAAATGTAGTTACACGTCACGAAAGGAGCGGAGCAAGGCCGTAGCAACAGTTGCAAAGTGAACCGGAGGGGCAACTTAATCTCTGTAATCTATCTTACCTGAAGTATTTCGCCCGCCGCAGAGTGGCAAAGTGAAGGGAAATCTCCTGGTGAAGGTCCAGGTGAATATCGCTCCACTGGACAATCGATAGACAGAGCTAGTCTAAACCACATAGTTTGGTTTGATTTAAGTGGTGGTTTGCACGCCAAATAGGGTTGTTCATGAAAGGTTAAGCGGTTAAACGGATGTTATTTATATTATATTAGGTCGTTTTTGCACCTGATGAGCTGGGTTTAATGTGATATATTAGCCAAAATAAGCCATCTTACACCTAATTTAATGTTGATTTAATAAACTTTTTAGCCACCGCTAAGAACGGATAAAACGGCTTCTTTTAGCTTCGCCGAGCCTTCTGTAGTTCGAGACACAAACCAAACCACCTCAAACCATATAGCATCTCAAACCAAACCACGTAAACCGGTTTCGACAAGACACCAAACCACATAGACTACTGGTTCAAATGGTTTAGTATGGTCTGCGGTAGAGGGAAGATTTAGACGGAAGGCTGCACCAACTCAGTTTGGCAGGTTTGCGCCCAGGCTGGCATGGATGCACCAGTAGAGCGACTTGTGCCAGTAGAGAGACTTGTATCGGCCTGCCGAATTTTTTCTTCCGCAGTGCGTTTGTCAACCCATTCCGTGTTTTCTACCGGTGCATCCAGGCAGCAATATCCTGGTCGCATTATCCCTTCATGTCGCTGACGGTTACCTCGGTGGATTGTTCTGTTGGCACTGATCAACTGTGAGAAAACATCAGCAGATTTTCACTATGTACCATAGATTGTAAATTTATCTGCAAACCGGTTCAAACCGGTAGTTTATGTGGTTTGGTTTAAATGGTTTGGTTTGAGAATTAGATCAAATTACTTTCGGTGGTTTGTGGGGGAAATCATTTCAATTAAACCGGTTTGGCGTTAGGGTTTTTAGGAACCAACCCATCAACGGACGGATCCGGGACAATACGGCTAGAATTCGGATTGGATGGGATTTCCAACCATCCGGTTCGGATCCGGATGAGAAGTCCACCCAACCAACTCTTTATCCGGTTGGAGCCATGGCCGGTTCTGTCAGGCCGGCTTGGAGGGGAACATCCAGTCTGACTGTTCAGCCTTCAGTTCGGGTCGGGTTTCAAATAAAGTCTCCGCTCCTTCGGTCGAACGGGGGCATGCAGTTGATGAGCCTCAACCTTAGAACCGGCTTGAGCCGGCTCCGAGCCGTTCCGGACTACAAAACCGATTTCCATTGTAGAACCGCGATCCGGTTGCAAACCGGATCATCCGGTTGGGAATTCAAATTAGCCAGTGTCTCCCCGGATGGAGGTTTCATCCAACCGGCTTCAGTCCGGATAGGAAGCCCATCCATCCGCTCATCATCGTATTAAATTATACTAGATTAGATTCGACCCGGACGGTCGATATTATATTAAAATTATATTAGGTTCGGAATTCGGATTTGCATATGCCAACATCACTAGAGCAGGCGCAGGTCAGTTCCTAATATTTCATGGCTGGTACCGAGCGGAACATAGCAAACGACTTTGCTCACCAGTCTTTATGAGCTCGAGGATGATGAAGCCCATCATGAACGAGATTGTTTACATTAAAATTCAGGATTATCATGAGGCAATCAAGATAATCAGCCTGGCGCATAATCAACCGCTTTATAGTTAACGGTGGCCACTGACCACTGTCCACGATTCATCACTTGGGAGTGGCATTGGTATCGGTGTCACTGGTGGTAGGTACCACGGTGGAACCCCCCTCCCCCCGAGTCACCGAATGGCCTGCTGCAGTGCTTCGGCTCCCGACGGCTCGTCAACGCGGTTTGTTTACCTTTATCCATTTGATTCTGAGGTGCTCAGGTGACAGCTTCCGTCAGCAGCTGCGTGATGGAATGTTTGCCGAGGGAAAAGATTGATGGCCTGTCCGTTTGTCTAATGGTTATGAGGAATGCAGTGAAGCGAGGATGAGGCGCTAGTGGGGGACAGCAAGGCTAGTCTTATGCGACGTGATCGACAACCATGGCCGCCTTCGCCAACAGAGTGCAGAACGGAGAAGCCTCCAGTTCGACCAGCCGTCATCCTCCTGCCCTCCACCGCAAACCCGTCTTTCCCATCACCGAGATCGACGAATGTGTCGATGAACATGGAAACCTCGTCCATGAATGTAGCGTGCTATTGGAGAAACGTCGAAAGGACGACCGTCCCGCTCCTCCACTGTCTGGACTCGATGAAGGTGCTGCAGTAGAAAATTCTGTTCGATATTAACCTCCAAAATACTCGTTGCACCCACTGGATTGCATTTACAGGAGATGGAACGGAAGCTGTCTCTTCCACCATTGCCGAGCCGGAGCTTCCCCTCTTTCCCGTCAAGAGACCCCGAGGCAAGTCGTTCGACAAATTCATCGAGAATCTGTTCGGTAAGAAGATGGGTTTGCCCGTATCAATCAACAATCAGGCATATTTGTCATTGGGACTGGTGCTTGCAGTTCGAGCGCAGATCAAGGTCTACCTGATGGACTATACCTCTATCGACTTCATTCCCGTCACTGGCTACGAATGTCTCGCTCGGGAAATGGTGGACATAGTCATCAAGAAGCGAAGCCTGGACTTTGACCAAGGACGAAAATGCTTGGCTGTGTGGTTTGCCAATTTGACTGACGCTTTGGGTGAGATTTCCTTACGGGAGATAGGCATGTCGTCACGCCCCCCAACAGCGCACGGCGGAATAAACTGCGCTTAGAATCGCACTGTCGTTACGCCAGTTTTTACCGTCGCGCGCTCTTTTCCTCTGTTTTTCGACCCCTCCTTTTTGCCCTCTGTTTGAGTCCGTATATATCCCGACTTGCTTTTACTTGTCTTTTACAGAAGTACAGCTGAAGCCCCACCACAATCCATTTTGGATCCAGAAATACTGGAAGTATTACATGCAAAGATACTCCACCGTACTGAAGCCCAACGACCAAAGTGCGTCCTGCCTTCCTATTATTTTCCTTGTGCCGTAGCTTTTCTTCCGTATAATTTCGTTCTTAAGCTGATAGTGTAACTTTTGTGATTTTAGCTCCTGTGGTCTATGTCAGAAGGTCGATTTGGTTGCCTGTGGACGTCGAACGGCAGGTAAATTCTTTCTGCGAAAAGGAGGCCACTGTGCGCTGTTCGTTGAAAATTGAAAGGGGATATGCACTATATGCTATTCTTCCGTAGGTGACGGATCATCGTCTGCAGCATCTGCTCTTCCACGAAGCAAAGTCCAACGTACTGAGCAAGCGTTACGCTTTATCGCGGGAGAGCGTGCTGAAGCTGGGCTGTTTGCTCATCTTCCGCGATAACGGTAGATACTCCAATACCATCAGTCCTCAAAAGATGCAGCAACTCCAGTGAGAAGTCTCTTTGCACTCTGCAAAAATGCTGGAGACGATACACAGCTGGCTTTGATTTGTCTCCTTGTTTGACAGCGACTCAATGGAAGGCTACTTTCCTTCCGGTCTCTTTCCCACACAGTTTGCCAACATTTTCTCCAGCAAGCGCGAGGATACCATCAACGAAATCCTCTCTGCGTACGAGATGCTAGAAATTCGACACCGTGACGACGCTCGCCAACGATATCTCGAAATATGCCAGCAAGACGTACTTTATGGGTAATCTTCAGCTTCATTTCTCAGAAATTCGTGAAGCGATCGACTAATTTCAATAGAACTTGGGTCTATCCAGTCATCTGAGTTTTAATTTCAGTGCGGCCATGTTTCACGGCACAGTTGACGTACCAATGAGCCTGAGCATTACCAGCTTGTTTTCCGACCAGAACGAAATGTCGGTCTTGCTGGCCGTCAACCAGCGAGGCTTCTTCGTCCTTTCCTCCTTAAAGGCAGCAAGCATTTCAGCAGTACGTCTTGCCCTCCTTCACTTCGTCCTTATCCTGAGCTTGTTCCGAGCTTGTTCTTATTTTCTCACAGGAAGTTTTGCTTGCGTTTTCCCACAAGGAAATATCCTTCAGTTTTCGAGAGCCTTCAGAAGAGAAGGCCATACAGAACCAAGACACGGCTTGTTTGGACCTGGTCGTCCCCGTTAGCTTCCATAACACGGTGGACAGCCCAACTTCCTCCTGCCAAAAACGCCTCCTCCACATCTACTCTAAGCAGGTTGGAATTTGTTCTGAAGATATCAACTAGAATATTTGGGACCTACGAGGTAGAGAACACAATTCGGCCATAGCCATTTTCGCATCATGACTCGGGCGAATTTTTTCTGAGCTTTTGCTTCATGTAATCACGTCTTTATTGATTTCAGAGGTAGATTAATCTCTCTCTCCTCAAGGTCTAACAGGTTTGGGAACGATGAAATGCTGTAGGTCAGAAGAATCTGTCGTTGGGGAGAGACGCGTCTGTCCAGTGTACAAATGCCCAAAGTTGTGTCAACAGGTATACGATGAGAAATCGATCAAGCGTTGATAACGAAGCCTAAACTTTCCGCGTTGCCCGAATTATGCTCCTAAAATCCCTAAGCCTCAATTATGTCCTATACCTCGTATAAGGATGTCCCAAGAGCATCGTCTTCCCAAGTATTGCAGGCTTCAGCCAGTAACACTGGGAGCGTACGCCACTTGAGTAGTAACAATCTTGACAAGATCGTTCTTACACAAGTGGCGCGCAACATCACCAGATAATGATGGGAACGTGCGCCACTGTGGCAAATAGTCCTGTGGAGCTTGTTTGCCGAACTGCAGTCATATTTATTCTACATTCGATTAGGCACCCTTGATAGCTGTCTGTGTGGGGACCTTCCAGCGCCTCGAACGAGCTGCCGAAATGCAGCGTCGTGAACAAGTGATCAACGGCGCGGAGAACACGGAGAATGTTAGTCGGCGAAGCGTCGTTGATCAGCCGGTCGAAGAAATAACATTGGTTGAAGAAAGTGTGACGATACCTGGCGTTACCTTCAGTTCTACGACGACATCGAGTACACGAAAGAGCGGCAAGCTGACGCCGGCGCGAAGCTTCGCTTTTCCGCAGATTACCAACCGGCTGGATATGTTTCAGTTCAAGTCGCCGCATGAACCACTATAATGAAAACTGCACTCTTTCTCTGTTGTAAATCAAAAATGAACGTTTCCTTTGTTGTTGTTTTCCACGTTGATTTTTTCATTCATGACGAATCAAAATCGTTATTTGATCTCCTTTTGCAGCTTTTGCGTCTGTCTTTTTCAATCAGCGACGTTTATTGCGTTTACCGCATTCCGAAAAGATTTATATGACGACGATTATTTTCTGTTTGTTTTATTTTGGTGTACAGTTTATGACTGGGTAGGGTTTTTTCTTGTTAGCTGTGGTCCGACGAGTATTCGAGTTTTTGTCCTGTGAACCGGTTTGAATATACAGTGAATGGCTGTAAGACAGGGCAGGTGGAAAGTTTGATGGTTGTTTGTGAGTGGAAGACTTGTTCGCGTGACCGATTACACGACAAGTACAGACGGGCTTCCTGCCACATCTTCACGAATCATTTCCTCGTTTTGCGCTCGTGAAGGCCGTTAACGAGGTCGAACATTGCTGCACTGATTTGAGGGCGGATATCGCCTTGTCGATGATCGACTTGTTCAAACGCCCTTTAAACACGCAATCCTTTTTGCTAAGCGCCAATCGAAAACTGATCACCGATGATACTTCTCATGACCCAATCAAGAGCTTAAAATAATACGAACACAGCCACTTCATCCCTCAAATAAGTGTAATATATTATATGGGAAAATGGCACTGATTATTTTCAGATGCAAAGATGAAGCAGACTATGATTTGCTACTGTACGATGTTATCAATTACTATTATGAGGGCGGACTTGTTGGAGCAGGGGGAGTGGGAATGAGGCGGCGGATGTGGGGAACATGTGCAGCGGAAGTCGAAGTGGTGCTGGCGGAAAGGAAGCTGGAGTGAGCGGGGGATTGAGCCCATAATTGCCGGTGGTCGATGGCGAGGAAGGAAGTTGCCTGCTATTCCTAGTTAATGCTAGACAGCTGCAAAATCCAACGGAAATGATAACCATTAAACACTTTGGGTTAACCCCATTTCCCCGCTACGAAACAGTTATTGGCACGCCATCGGCAAATCAATGTGTTGCTATACAATAAATGCAATGATGGTGTGGGGTCATTAGTCCCTCTACCTACCGATATTGGCGGTCCCAAGTGGCTTTCTCGATACGTTTATCCTTGGCTCGCCGATTTTGGTACCATATCTTGATTTGGACTTCCTTGAGGCAAAGTTGAGTGGCCAGCTCGTAGCGACGAGGGCGAGTGACGTACTCGGAGCGTTGGTACTCCAGCTCCAGTAGCTGCGTTTGCTGGCTGCTGAAGGTCGTTCGAGCTCTTCGCTCCTTCTTCGAATCTCGCTTCTTGCGCGAAACTGTCAAACAGATTGAAGTTCATATTACTCAATAGTACGGACATATAGCTCCATAGATTAGAGTGTCATCGACATCTGATTCCCGACACTACAAAATGGCAACATGCACTTACAAAAGGTCAGATGGGAGGGAGATGGTAAATCAGAATCGGCTTCTGTGCTGCTAGACTGGCCTCGGACTGGCGAACTGGTCGAGTCGTTACTGTTAACGCTTTCTTCGTCGTCCTCGTTCTCGACCATCCAGTTTCGGTAGCGGCGACAAGCGTTGGTCGTTTCGGACGGAGGTTGCCTGTTACTTGATGGCGCTGTCTTGTCCAAGGCCGGTGGTCGAGCTCGATACATGTCAGTGGCGAAAGCAAGGTCTGCGGGGCCCGTTAGCAGTGGAGGTTGAAATGTGGAGTAATGGCGGACGAAGCCCCGGAACTGCAATGGGTTAGACATAGCAGAAGCTGAATACTCTTGGATCGCTGGATACGCTTGGCTCTTTGCAAGAGAAAAGTATCAGTACAAAAAACTATCGGCAGCGGTCGATCTCGGTAAAGAGGCCCAAGAACCTCTCGACGACTGTGAGGCAAAGCTATCGGGCGTAAAAGTGGTGCTTGTCGTATGGGAAAACTAGATGTACGTGATAAACGGAGGAGGAAATCTACTAGCATGGCAGGGACGATGCAAAGCTGTGCATATCAAAGTCGGGAACTGCAGAGTCTGTGCATGCATGTGTTGAAGCATATGTGGATAATCATTTATCAATTGCAAATTAATCACCACTTTGACCATAATAGAGTATCATTGATCCCCATTGACCGCAGATGAGATACCAATTTAATCACGCAGTCGTTTTGATCGATATCCGTTTATCCTTCTGTCTGTCAGCTTTTGGGAGGGTCACTACAAAACCGTACGCACACAATACGTACAGGACAGGTTCAGCCGACGAACCGTCCAACTACAACATACGGGGACAGTATCGGAGGCGGTGAAACAAACTTAAAGAAATAGAGTCAATGGTCAAAACTGGAGTAACTGTCGAAGGAGGATGTACTGTATACAAACTCGGGCTGGTCATGGGTTTCAGGGCGAATACGGTTAATTAGGAGCGACAGCAGCAGACGCTTCCCAAAGAGCGAAAGCTTCAAATACCTTATGTATCAATGTTTTGTTACCGGCATTTAGAGCATTCTTTATCGGTCCAGGCCTATTTAGCGACGAAAAATGTCCAGCGATGGGGCGAAGAGCCCGGTTCTTCAAAGTCAGCGCCGACATGTCACCGATCAACAGGAGCACTCGAGCCACGGTGTCGTCCTTGATATCAGCAGGATCAGTTGACTACTGGTCTTACAGCAGCACAACACGGCTATATCGAAAGTCGGAACAGTGGAAACACAGTTTGAAAACTGATTGAAGGAGGCGAGAACACACCGACACGCCCACCAGAAATGATGACGTCCATATTTTACTAAAATGTATTGTAACTGCTCAGAGAATGATGCGCTGGATATATGTTCGGATGTATTGTCTCGCACGTGTTATAAATCTGGAAGTTACATGCACCACAATATGAAAGTCGACCTGAGACACTCACGTGCATACAAATATATCAATAGCGTATATCCCTGCTCTCACTGCCACTAATTTAGGAGAAAACAAAACAGAAATGCGCAGGGGACTCTAGTGTAGCTTGAACGGGCAGCAAAGACTAAAGGAATGACCGTTGAGGCGAGGAGAAGACGCGAAACCGCCGACAACAGCCAGCAGGCAATGGTGGGGCAGGATGCTTCGTCGACTGAAACACAATCAGTCAGGTTAAACGACGAGTCAACTATGCATCACGTGATAAACCTTTGAAGGCCAGCCACGTACCCTATCCAACAGCACAGGAAGAAACCAAACAGGAAGACGGGAAAGCCGAGCACAACTGGTAGGAGACGGCGGAGAAGATTACACGGGGCTTCTTCGGCTAGCATAAAACAACAGCAGTCAGGTAGCCAGTAGTCCACCACACATCCTCTGACAACTTCCATGAAGGCTGTTCACTTGCTCAATCCATGAGAAATGAGCGACAGCAAGTATAGATTCCCAGGATTGAATTTAATTTGTGCAGAAGAGGCAAGCTGGATATACGTCACCATTTTTTCGACCAATGGGAAGAAAAAAATGGATTTTTCCGGGTGTCTTGGTGCAGGTCGATAGTACATGGTTCCTAAGGTGTAGGAAAAAAGAATCGAGCCGATCTGTCGGTTAACTGCACTTTAATGACCGGTCGACTATTCCCAAACGGTATAGTGTCTCAGTGGACCCTTCTGTGCTTATAATCATGATCATGGTATTATAAGGTTAGTTTTCCTGTAAAAAATTACACTTATCAACAACAGCACTGCGCATTTTTATGTTACACGTTATGCGACAAGCGATAATGAGCAATGCCGACGCAATGGATCGAGCTGAATGCTTTAACATGACAAGTTCGGTTTCACAGAGCAAAGCAGATACTGCATAGGCACTCATCACAAAAAAGTAATGGTATTAGAGGCAAACGAACGCAAATTTTTCTGTCCAAGAGGCGTGAGTTACGCAATCTAATCCGCGTCCGTTTGTTATTGGCAAGCACTTTCAGAAGTCCGATGACATACATGCAGAAAATTGCATTCATGAAGCTGAAAAGGTACACGTCATGTTGTGTATTATTCCAGTTATTAACAATCGTTGTTTCCGGATTAAAAATTAATCTTTTTCAGGTGAAAGAAACGCGTTTCCCTGAGACTGCAAGCGAAACACTGAAGTATCGTATTAGCAACTGCGACGTCTACTCGCTCACGGAGCAGAGGCGAATGTTCCTTCTCAACGTTGAATGACCATAAAGAGTACCGATTCGACCACAAACAAGTCGCTCAAAAGTATGTTTAGCGACCACTCGGTCACTTGCCGCTGGCTGCGGAGCCAACGCGCGAAATTAACCTCGCGGACATGGAGGATGCGGATGAGACGATCAACAAGGCCTGGATCCAGAACTTCATGGGTTGGATGCGGACAAGTAATATCAATATGTGCAATGCTTTCACTGATAAGCACGCTTTCATTACGGAAACAGCTCTTAACGAATCTCCACAGAATTCTATCGTTTCGGATTTCAATATTATTCTGATGATAACATAAGATTATTCGCCGTCTCTCTAATATCCAGACACATTAAAATTCAAAAGTCGATTAAATCATAATTTCCAGAACAAGAAGTTGTTATTCGGATTCTCGTCATGGCATCGCGGACAAACCAGGACTGAGTACAAACATCGTGAAACTCTGAGCGAACCTGCCAGAATCTTCTGAACTTGCATCTTGCTTGCGCCTACAGCTTTCGGCTGGTTCACTCTCGAATATTTTCACAGCTACGTGCAAGAAAAAGACTGGCTTAGGTGTTGCCATGCGCGAACAAAGCTGACCATGCGTTCAGTGTTGCTTTGTTCACTTAAAGCGGCTTTACTCTTTCCTTCAGTAACGACTACCTACATTCTCGAGGTTGCGTTATGAGTGCGCAAGCGAGCACCGTGGACATATAGTAAGACGGATCTCACGCTTCACCAGTCGACAAAATTTGGCCGGTCATTAAAGTGCAGTTAACCGTCAGATCGGCTCGATTCGTCTCTCCTACACCTCAAGAACCATGTGCTATCGACCTACATCAAGACAGCCGGAAGAATCCATTTTTTTCTTCCCACTGGCCGAAAAAACGGTGACGTATATCCAGCTTACCTCTTCTGCACAAATTAAAATCAATCCTGGGAACCTATGAAAGCAAGGTAGACAAGGGGATAACAGGAGACGAGAAGAAGATCCAGAAATCGTCTAAAGTCTGATTCAATGCCTATGCCAGTTCATGCATACCAGGTGGCGTATGCAAGAACTTGTCGCATCCCATTGTTGGTTGCCAGATTGGCCACGCAATAGCCTACAGGTCGGCAGTGTGTGCATGTACTTGCATGTAATTACAAGTTACCTTAGTTATCACGCACGGGACGCACCACCTTACCATGACTGGGCGATGACGTGCACGCACCTGACCAATCAAAACCTTGTTTTTCCTTGTTGCGGCAAAGCTTGTGTGAAGTTTTCCATAAAGCTATGGCCATCTTAACCGTTCGGGCAGTCAACCTCCCAGACCAGTACTCTACCGACCCTGATATCAGCCACCAGCAAGTTCTCGCACACCACTGTCGTGTCGTCCACGCTACTAGATACCTTGATCTTTCTTATCTAATGAATTGACGTTCCCTATCGCTGACTTGTCGAATTTACCAATAGCGGCTTCCCGAGCAAAGACCCAGTGACGCATTGAGTTACCAGTGTTAACTACAGGGTGAGTTCGCCAACTTGCTACCACCTTTTACCAAATATGGTGCTTTTGGCTGAGTGTATGTTCGTCCTCCTAACTGTTTATCCTTACTTTGGCATCTCTTTTGCCACCATCTAAAAATAGATTGGTCTCGAAGAACGTCTACCAGAAGCCCAGATTTGACCTGGGATCAGGGAAGGTGCAACCGCGGAACTGCCTTGGCCGGACCTTTTCGCTGTTTCTTCCTCGGGGAGAAACAGCGAAAAGGTCCGGCCAAGATTTTTTCACTCAGTTGCAATCTTAATTGAAAACTGCTAATTGTAAACCCTTTAGTGGTAATCCAGCGACCCATAAAAACATCGTGATCCATTGTACCACTTGTTGATTCACTAATACAGCCACTCTTACAAAATCGTGCGAAAATAAAGGGTGGTCGTCTAGAAACAAGATTTCTCGAAATGGTCTGAATTGTATTCCGGAAAGTAAAAACCTGAAAGCGTAGCCAAATTCATGACCTATCTGAATCACAATTGTCTGAGACAGACTGCGCTGAATCAGAGTGCCGGAAAACCTTTTAGAAAAACAAGCTTTGTCTGAATCAACAACTTTTCAAATTTTGAGGAAACTTCGAGAAATTTTCTTCAGTTTCCCGGAACGATCTTTCATCTCGGACAGTGATTAGAAATTAGCCCAAGGACTCAGCTGGACGAAAAAGGGTTGCAAGTATAAACTCTTGGTTTACAGCACACTTTGCAATGTTTTCCACGGGGAGGGGTTTCCCCGCAGAATGGTCGAATTCATTACCAAAGTCAGTTTGACCTTCTTGCGATCTATTCCAGTTAGTGATGAGCACCTAGGCAGTGATACCCACGCTGAAATCAAATTAGGGATGGATTCTCAAACAGGGAGTTCCACAGAGCCTGTTTCATTCGTTGCGAGAAGTCTTCCTCACCGGAAGTCATGCCAATCAAGTTTTTGAACTCTGGTCTCACTGCATGCAAATGAACTATGTCTCTTTGAGAAGAGCTTGAAAAGTTGAACGAAATCTGTGAAGGACCGAAAGGAGAACCAGCACTTTGAATTTCTTCTGCGCTGAAGTTACAGGTGGTAGCAAGTTGGCGTACTCACCCTGTAAATACACACATTAAGTTGCCACCGCCAGATGAAAGTCCGACTGTAGCGAAAACGAGTTGCAACGTCACTGATAGGCGAAGCAACTGATCAGAACTTTGGATAGCTGGGCAGCCACCATGCTTCTCAATGCTAGCTAACCGTAACTTCGATTACGCTATTTTTCGAAATAAGGGGAGCTCCGGAAAGCAAAATGTAGTTACACGTCACGAAAGGGGCGGAGCAAGGCCGTAGCAACAGTTGCAAAGTGAACCGGGGTGGCAACTTAACCTCTGTAACGAGTGACTGAATCACCATGTTTTGCACCATCGCTCATAGAGTATTTTGTTACTGTGAATATTTGCGGCATCCGCGCAGCACGTCGTCGTATAAGTGAAGTACAGCCCCGATTCGGTTTCAGGGATTGCGCAAACTCCTCGTACGTGTACGTACTGCGCGAATGCAGTGAATATTTACAGTATCGTGTGAAACTGCTCGAATGAAATGCTGATAGGTTTGATCGTAGCGCATCCCGCACCTGCACGTCAAGGTACATTGATCAAAATTCATGGTGACACATTGAATGTCAAACTTTGTTTGATTGGATAGTGCAGGATCATGAGTTTGGCGATTCACCTGCATACTCGCAATACCCATTGCTGACTGCGAGGCTGTCTGCTTTTCCAGGTTCCGCTTTCGAACGCTCTGTGTCTCGTTTCTGAAGATGTCGCAGGGAAAGAAGGGACTTCGCCCACTATCAAGCAAAAGAGACAACAGCCGAAGAAACCCGCTATGAATCGGAAGAAGGAGACGCAAGGGAGCTGCAGTCATTCCAGCCATCATCGACAACACCAAAGCGATGTTACGACTGAGGAGCAAAGTTTCTTTGCTCCTCAGTCCACACACGGATCAGAAATATTATAATATATTGTAATAAAGACCCGACGAATCAAGTTAATATGCTAACATCATACTGGATGCTCCGAGGTCGGGGCGTATTATATTAACCTTATATTCGAACTCTGGCAGCTCGGCTTTATCAGGTATATGAATACCCTTGTGCCAACATACATAACATGTGAGTGAACATTATGCCATTTAGCTGTGTAGTTAGTTTCTAGAGCCGCCGACGTTACACAGCTGGTCCCAAGCTGTGACGTAAGCATGCCAGCATCAATGGGGCTATTTGGCTGAGTAAATTCTGCCTCCAGCGGCGGATATTTAACGGAAATCTCCCCCCACGCCGTGACTTAATGCTGTCTCTGTCTGAGTTAACTCTACCTTTCCCTAATGTCCAAAACGATCGCAGGAGAATGTTCTTCCAGCCTAGAGCAAGAGATGAACGGTATGAGGCGCACAATCTAGGTTTCTGAAACTCAAAGTCGCATTCATCACCGTCACTTTGAGTTACGACAGACTGAAGAATCAAATCTCGGCGCAGACGGAGATTTGCGTTGGATTTCTGCCACTTGAGGCAAACCTTCAGTCTACTCCCTCGACGGGGGCACGCTGACGGTATAGCTAGAGATCAGCCTTTTGATGTATGCAGCGTCTCCAGAAAAGTGTTGAGTGACGTGCGTAAAGTAGCAAACCATAACGTTTGTTTGAGAGCTGGAAAACAATCGGGCATGCGGACTGTGTCACCGAAGTATACATTATGATCCGACTTGGTATACTTTCCCTTTCGCAGAACGGTCACTCGGCGATTGCATGTCTACTGCGTAGGACTCGTGCGCTTCCGAAACAACTTAGAATCCTTTTGCCGGAACACATTTGCGGAGAATTTCCAGATATCAGCCACCACGGGAGCTTATCCGAATGCTCTCTGAAAAAAACTCACTGTACTGCGACAAAAGTGCCAGCCCCGACTTCGATCACCGAGCTAGCAACGAACTTGCCTTATGAGACGCAGGAGAACAAGAGCCATAAGAGGAAATATGACCAGCAGGGTCGCCGCAGAGGCCACAGCCGTCTCGATGTACTGTACGCTACCTGCATATAATCAAGAGTAAACAGCCACAAAGACTTTGACAATGCTGCAAGGTAGTTTACATGCTGCCGGTCTTCCATCACCGAAGTGCATGTACAGTATGGTGTCTAGAGTTTCATGGCTCGCATGCATTGTCTCGTAGTCTTCAAGAATCACACGCCTACTGTAATGCTTCACGAACTTCGCCAAGTGACGACACAGTGCGCCTAGAGTCCGCGGGTATGATGACGCATTCAGCATACGTTTACTGTGCCGTCACTTTGCAAAGTTCGCGATTTTTGATAGCACTACGGTATACCTTCAGGAATGTGAGTACAGAACCTAGCGTCGTGTCTGGTGTAGCCTTACACAGTAGCTACGTGAACCCAGCCACATTCCGTGTAATATCAGATGTGTACTTACTGGCCCAGCAGACACGATCTTGTCCATCATAACCGCAGACGGGACGATTTGGTACGGGCCAAAGTGGACCCGGCCATTCTACGGACCTGACCTCACCCATTTGAAAAGGTTCGGCTGGAATGTATTGAAGCAGCTGTCGAGCGCAGAATAGACTCAGAACTCCTTTTGGTATCGTCGAAAAGTCAAGTAGAAGTGATGTTTACACATACTGTGAGTTGGCCACTTTGTCCAAACTGCTGCAGAAGGTAATCCCTGCCATAAACTGCTCCAAACCGATCAAACTCGAAGTTCCCCGTGCGTAACTGAAAGGTCCGATTGTAGAACTTTCGAGCTACGGCAGCGCCATCCCACAGCAGATGCCGCTGATCAGAACACAGGATTTCTGTGGTCACCTAAAAGCGCGTACAGTTTATTTGATCGTAAGACGCGAGAGGCACACGCATTCAGAGCTTGGGCACCACACAAGGGACGGTTTACTTTGCCGTTGGGTGGTGAAAAAATTGTAAAACCTACTTGCGCAGTCATCATCAGCATGGCATATGCAGCCGTCAGATGAAAATTCTGCAAGTATGTAGAAATGGATTACGTGCTCGGAAGCGACAAACACGGTTGGGGCGAAGTCATACATACTAGTAAAAAACCTTCGGACGTACGCCGCTTTGGCCACAACGAAGTTCACCTTACAGGCTTAAAGGGCCAGCGGTTGTAGTAGAAAACTCATTAGAATCAACTTGAGTGTATGGAGCCGTACGTAAGATCTCGTGAATGGCTTGATTGGTGTTGATTGAGCATGTAGCGTTACACCAGGTTTCATCAGTCGCTGTGCTGATGACTACGCCCAATAACTCATCGTGGACACTGTAAGCTCGAAATTTAGCTCAGAAAATGAATGGGGTGGTACTAGTATGTATGACTGCGGTTTGGGTATCCCAGCTCACGAAATAGATACCGCATTGTGTCCAGTTACCCTATTTGTTTTGCGCTCAGATGCACGATAATGCCGTTACCTCCACTTCTCTGTCATAAGACGTGTTGAATATCGATAGTGACGCATTTCGCCACCCCTCGCGCAGATGATAACCGTCGGTACCGAAAGCAGGAAAGTTCTCGCTTCTATCACCTTCGAGCAGCAACAATGTAGAATAAGCCTGTTTTGCCATCTGTAAATTTTGAGAAAAGCAGAGTTACCTCCCTCGTTCATATGGTCACCGGCGGCCCAGTTTGCATACGAACTTTTTTGAGTCCCAAAGACCCTTTTTCGACATGAAGTTCTTGGCAATAGAAGTCGCACAAAACTGTTCGCCCTTATGGGAGGATACTCTGGAGAATTTCATGTGTAATCAATAGCTGAAACCTTCCAGCCAGAGGGTGTGAGCCTCAACGACTACCAACGCATTTTCATGCTGACATCACGTATCGTGACGTCAAAACTTTCAGTTAAAAATTCTAACCCCTTCAGACTTTCCCGACGTAGCCATCTGACCACTGGTCAGACAGCCAAACGGATTTCAAAATCTGGTTTCTCGACATGCGTTACACCAGATGGCGTAAGCAGTTGAAGATTGCCCCTAGGGTGTTAAAACGTCGCATTCGTTTCCTGATCTTTGTGGCTAGCAATCGTATGCAAATGGGGCCGCTGATACCCGTATATTGGCTTATACGGGTATGGTACTACTGTGTGCTCTCCCGAAATTCACGTACGTCACTGACTTTCAAATCATTGGGGTCTTACCATCTAGTTTTACACTCTGAATGGAGTGACGTACGTGAATTTCGGGAAAGTATACAGTAGTTTACTATGGAGTTGATTGTTACCCCCTCAACGTGACCATTCAATAGACCTTGACGAAATCTCTCGACTGGTCATACCAGGAGGGGGAGGGGCGTCATTCTGCCGAGGTAGGGTTATATTTTACCACTCATAGAAGCTGTTACCGAATACAGTGATAATCCTCACTTCTTCAGTACGTCCCAGGCAGAGTCGTGTAGTAGGGAATGTGTGATGAGACTCAAATTTGTTTTTGGAGACTGAAACAAACGTAGAAGAAAGCCAAAGATGCCGCTCCACAACACGGCGAGTTGCCACATGACGTGAGATGACGTGTACGTTTGTCAGACGCAAACCTCGCGCAAACTATCTACTGGCTCGCTTCAGCGTGTAGAAGTGTGACGTACCGAAGAAGGGAGGATTATTACTGTAGAGCAACTGCTTCTAGGCTATCCGCGAGCTTCGCGAGGACTGGATTGTTTGGATTAAGAGGCATTTGAAACCTACCGCATCCTGATGATCTCCTCTTTTCTAGCTGTAGTTGCCGAAAGTCGGATTACGAAAGGAGATGACCAGCAGATGTACCTGGAAGAGACTAAACATCTTTTTCGTGTAGGTATGGGAACTGGGTACGTGTTGTCGCATTTACAAGAGTGTATCGAGTATACGCGCCTCCCCTATGTACTGACAGGTATAAAAGTCTTAACCGAGCGGCCGACAGCGCCACATGTTGGCTGATTTGAGTTGATTACTGAGTGACAGATGCTCTCTCGCATGTTCGGTCAAGACTTCTCTCCATGTCGAGACACAGAGCAGGCGCGTGTACCAACGTCCCCAGTCGGAACGATTTTCACTAATACAACACCTCGCTCCTGTGCAGTGTTGTGCATACTGCACTCGGCTGTGCATGTGCCAGTAGCCGGCCAGCCAGCCCGCCCACTCAACATACTGTACAGCACGCACCTTATTGTGTGCGTATCGCTTTGTCTTTCTCCTGAATTATTTTTACTGTGGGTCCGCATTAATCCAGAACACGTGAATTGATTCTCGTGGACCGTATTATGCTCCAGGTTGCACGACTGTACGCACGTGGGTCATGACGTCATCTGGTAATTTACAGACATGCTTTCACTGTTTAATTCCTGGTAAATTCTTTCCTCAAGCAATCTTCTACAGGAAAACTTCCCGAAAACAGAAAAGTTTTTGCAGACTTGAACCGTGTTGGTGAGATATACATATGTACTTGGCACTGCCACGAACAATTAACTTTCAAAGTGAAAAATCTTCGTTTCCACGGTTAAAACAGTAGATTTATGGGCTGACTGGCTGGACAATCACGTACGTCGTGCTAGTGGAGCGCGGTGAATTGTGTTCCTCGATACTGTGCATAGATAGTCAGCCCTCCAAGATCTTGAAATGTCAACAGCCTAGTCCATACTGTCGGCGAGCCGGAGATATTGGTGTAGTGCCACGACCCCAAAGAGCATCACTGCAAACTTACGTGATATCCTTGTGTCATATTCATGCTGTATGCCGCAAGCTGTAGTAAATTCACACGAATCGTCATAGTTTTATATCAGCACGTCTCCTGGTTCAAGAAACGCAAACAGACAGCAACCACAGCAGGCATACACGCTTGTCAGATGTATCTCGCTAGTATAGTTATAAAGGACCTTACCATCAGTTTGCGCATGGTTTCTCCGAAAACGTAGTAGATAACTACTGTAAGATTGTAAGAAAACTGCGTAAAAGAAGTGGTCAGTCTACTGGAAAGGTCACAAATTCCGCTCACTTCTCACGTGAATATGACCTCATGAATGTCAAAGTTTTGACCAACCTCGCCTTGATCTGTTGAGCTCCAACTTAACTGCGGTAAAGTTGGTGTCCGACGAAAATCCGTCCACGTACATGAGGGGCAAATTGGAGCCACTGAAGGCGGCAGTCAGGCCTTTATGCACTTCCAGACACCATGACCGCAGATTGGGACGTTCCGCTTCGCAGACGACAACAACAGTCGTCCAGTTGAAATGCAAGAGTAGCCCGGTAAAGGTTTTTACGGCTCGGCCAAGCCCGTTCTTGCCTGTGGTGGTTTCTAGTCGCGTTGGCCACTTTTCCTTGTCCTCGAGATTGGGACCGGTGCCGTGCTATCAGAGAAAACATCCAGCGTTAAAAGTCAACTCTCGTTTCTCCTGCAGTGACGTTCAACAGCTCTGTACGGTGTATGAGTGTAACAGGTAGAAGGCGGGAAGGTGTGGTCTAATAAGGGATTCACGCCAATCGGTCCACTCCGTTCCTCAAGTCATACGGTAGAAAGGTAGAGAAGAGCTTTCTGAATGAAGCAAGATAGACTGTATCGGCGGAAGAAATTCCTGGACGCCACAGCCAAATTCAGGCACACGAGAACCGTCGCCGTACAGTCCCATCCCGCTGACGTAATCAGAGCGCTCTGATGTAATGCACTTTGATCTAGTTTTTGAATGACAGCAAGATGATCAGCTGACCAGCGTGGTACGTGTGCGGGACGCCTCATAGTTTCGCTTTTGCGTAGCCTGAGCACTTGATGGTCAACGGTATGGCGCAGCGCTGGTATTGATAGATTCAGTTTACATCAGCTGTTTGCATCCTTGCAACCACAAGTTCCAATCAAAGGGTATTACGTCACTGGAGCAGAACTCGCACGGCACTGTACGACAGTTGATCTCGTATTCCCGAATTTTCTAGTAGCCTCCAGGAATTTATTCCGCCGATACAGTCCATCTTGGTTTATAGAGAAAACTCGTCCAACTTTCTACCGTATTTATTTTTGGGTCGGAGTGGACCAATTGGCGTAAATCCCTTGTAAGCTGCATGCAGCTCCAAGGCCAAGACAACATCGCCTAATGATACAGTGTACGACAAAATAAGCTTTCGAAAATGGGTGTCAGTGGATCCAGCTGGACACAGGAAATCAAGTTTGCGCATTGGCTTAACACTGATTTTGGTTCTTCTTCCGTATATAAGACGCTCCGCCCCTTTTTGAAAGCTTATTTTGTCGTGCACTGTACATTTCAGGTACAGTGGTCTCTCTGCTAATTCAGGTACGTCGTGAGTAGGTTTTCGAATCCCGAACATACGTCACATGCATGCTTTTACCGTGTGACGTCAGCGTTTTACAGTGAATGACAGCTGACTAACTGGTTTTTGGCTTGAACTGCGGAAACCCCATTCGAAACTTTGTCTGCCACAAGTGGCCGTAGCACCGCGTGTCAGTCACAGCTCCTTCTTCCTTGGTAGCAAAACGACCGTAAGAACTTTCACCCGAAGGAGCAAAGATGGCGACCGACTGAGCGAAAGCCTGTATCAAACACCGGTGATCCGTCTGGGGTAGTAAGGGTACGCTCTAAGCGACTAATGCTGCTTTGTAGAGCATTCCCTGAGGTAGCTGACACTGCCACGTGAAGACTGGTTCGATCAGCGGCAAAAAGTTTCGAACCTTTATGCGACTGAGGATCTAGCGATCAGTGCCAATCGGTTTCCGACCGAGGTCCTGCTGCGTTAGGCAGCTTATGGAATGAATGGACGAAGCTTAATTTACCCGATAGAAGATTGGGAAAGCGGGAAGCTTTTTACCTCGACAGGATCTACAGTCGAACAAAGTCCGGTGGCAGTCATCGAAAGTGGCACTACCGGTACACGAAGCTTGTCCACGCGCGGATCACGAGCAAGTAATAATACGATTTTTCAACCAGTCGTCAGGGCATGCAGTGGCTGTCGCGATTGTCGCGCTGGCACTCGGAATTTCGGATGTATCAGACCGACATCTGGAGCTTGACATACAAAAAGCTAGTTCTGGGCTGAAGGGGACTTTCGCTCAGTCGGTCGCGGACGGTCTCATACATGTGATGTAGATACGCACCGCATTCAGAAAACATATTAGTCCTGTACCTGAAGTAGCAGAACACTAAAGTACTCTGCTGGGCTTTCAGAAAATCTGTTCAAAAAACCTAGTAGTCATGTACCTTAAAAGAGTAAGCTCGGACCGCCTAAAGATCAGTCACGCAATGGAGCGTGAACGGTAAAAGAACTCAAACCCATATTTAATCAACTAATCAAGTCATTCAATTTTTGAATACCCAGTGGAAACCGACGTTAATGTACTGTGGAAAGTACAATGTGAGTGCGTGCTGCGCGCTGCGCTCTAACTTAGAGTCCAGAGTTATCCCTTTTTGAGTTACAAGGTACCCTTCTGGTGAGCTTCCGTGTCCGTTCCTTACAATTTCACAATAGGAATAAGGGGCAAGCTTCTGAGTTACAGGTTACGTTATGCAGGTGTGAATCTTGCACTGACCACGTTCTGCGGCTGGTTTATGCGCAAATACAGTACCTTAAGAGAAGCTTCCGGAGGCCCGTGGCCAGATATGCGGTCGCATGACCGTCGCAGTCTGTAGAGAAGACGCAGCTCGAACGGCGCAAATCGATCAGAAAAATTCTCTTCGTGCGTGTCCCATTGACGACGTAATGTTATAAAACTGGTGGATCAATTGATCAACGATCGGGGCGGGACAATGAGAACCTGCAAGTCAGGCGTTTCTTCGCTCCGCCGGTTCTCACCGGTGACATCTGGTATATGTAGTGTATTGGCTTCCTCTGTGATTGTACGTTTGTGATATATAGTTTCGGCATGGACAGAGCGAAGAAACACCTGATTTGTAGGTTTACAAGGTGAACAGCTGGTCGAACCGGAAGCGGTAACAAGGCTTCTTATTGTCCGGCCCACGAACCCGTCCCCGATTGTCAATTGATTTTAATCATTTTTACAACATTACGTCGTAAATGCTATTCTCACGAAGAGGAATTATGCATCAGTAAAAATTAATATAGACCAGGCCTTTTCACTACTGCCGCGGGGAAGTACGTAAATACGTGTGCAACTCCAAACGATACACTTTTTGAAACTTTTGTACGGTTGAATTCTTAGTTTGGCGTCTTTTTCGCCAGGCCCGTAATTTGTAATGGCCCATGATTTCTTTTCGTGCATTACAGGTGGGACTGGCGCAAGACAAAGTCATATAGTTTACCGCACTGGGCACTGAATTTAGACCCTAATCGCTTTTCCACTCAACGTTCGAGTCGACTAGACTCACGATTGACATTGCGACCATTGGCATTAGACCATTGTGTCCTCGACTGACTGAAGTCTCAACACAGAGACCTTGATTGGTTTCCGGTAATAACTTACCGCTTCACGGAATTTCCTTCGAATAAAACTGTCCCTCATGGTAATGTTTGATCATTCCTGGAAGAAACCTGCGCAGGTCAGTCCGTGAACGCGATGCAGGTCATTGCAGGATGCTCAAGCCATTTCGATGCGCGAATTGATGATGGAAGTGAGGGACAGTTGATTGACGCAAAAACAGGGCTACGAAGCCAATGGGGTGCGCGATTCTTGCACGGAACGCATGAGTGTTATGGTGTGTACGAGTTATGGGCCATGGCTCATTTTGTAACTCAACATGTGCATGGGCATTTCATGGGCAGAATTTATACACAGCGCATGCCCAGTCCCGCCCAAGTGAAATACGGTGCCTTTCGTTCCTGCCTTTTTTTGCAGCCATCCCACCTGTATCGTTAGCCACCCCCTATTTCAGCTGGTGGGTCAGCCGCTGCTTCTGGTTCATTCTCGAATATTTTTGCATGAATAGATAGGTAAACTGACGCACTGCCGAACCGCATGCAGATTCACAAGATCCAAAAGACTCTCGATTCGGCAAGCGTCGGAGGTCCATATTGAAGCGTCTAGACCGTAGATAAACTGAGCAATCAAGCGATACACGCCTTATCAAACACCCAGGCTAACTCGTCAACTGAAAAAGGGGACGGCTAACTCAACAGCTCGGCCCTCACACGAATATAGTCGTCAAACCTGCTCCGTTGCTGATGAATACGGTAAGATTGGCTTTTCGTCCTTTAGACTCGTTGGAATAATAAAACTCGGCCAGCATATTGTCGCTGACGGGCATCAAATCTGTACAGCGCGTATACGCCGGATCCGTTATAATATGGTGTGGTAACATTAGCTGCGGATACAGTTTCTCAATGTCCTCCATGGCAGAGAGATACGGTGGCTGCACCAGAAAAAAGCTTCACATTTCCGACGCCCCATAGGTGATCAAGTTAATCACTCCCACATGGACAAGGGCGGTCAGAACATTGGCCGTCGAATAAATAATGTACATTTTTGTCAGTCAGCAATATGAGATAACTGGTAGTGGAGTGGTACGTTGACTCACTGTATCCTGCGGAAGGATTGAAGTGCCTGTCTTCTCCTCGACAGAAGGAAAACTCTTGGCGAATTTCGAATACCTTTCATTAAGTGATGTTGCCCTAAGCGCGAGTTGACTTCTAGCGGCTTCCGAGATTGGCTGGTTACGTATCTGTGGTATGCTACTGTAGTAAAGGCCAAAGTTGTAACAAACGTAGTCATATGTATTCCCACTTTGGCCGAACAGATTCGCACATGGCATCAGTTTGCTGAGCTTAGATTACTGGTATTATCCTCGCAAAAGGAAGCAGAAAAACAGTATCAGATGGCGTATACCCATGAATTTAATTCGTTGCTCTCGAGCTCCGAATTCGACAAAATTCCAGATGGATAAAATCACAACCAATTATACCACAGCGCACAGATCGTCCAAACAGGGCCAAAGGAGACAGACGTATACAAACAGCAACAAACTGAACACGGCGTGTGCTGATCGAACACGCTAAAAAGGACGAGCGACGAACGGAAATATCTCTGTTCGAGTTAGCAGAGGTACGAGTCGAAAACTGGAGGTGGCTTACCGGATGCTACGCCGATAAAAGAATCGAGCAAATTGATCACCGATCACGCTATTAACATGTAAACAATAATCTCTGTCCGACAACCGCTCCACAAAAAATGACTGGTGCCAGAGGAACAAAACCCTTACTCTTAAAGGGTATCCGTCTCAATGTCGGTAATACGCAGCGGCTGGCTAGTAATCATCCTTATTGAGCTATAGCTAGATATCCAACTAGACACGCAAAACGTGACAAGAACAGCTAGGTAGGCAACGGCCGGTGGTTCAGAACACTGAAAAAAACTTGCAACGGTCATGAGATTAGCGTTCACTCCGTTTAGCACACAGGTACTTCCAATCTCACCTCTTTCACCCTTGATGGTCCATAACTACAGTATCTTACTCTTCTCGTATTCATTATGGAGCGCGTGATTGCGATTAGCCACGCGATTTTGTTGCCAATTTATTCTTTCATTTTAAGTTTTGTGCTTTCAGGTAAGTCGGAGTGGCACTCGCTCCATGGTGTGACCACAGCTATACTGCAAACTAACGTGCTGCCCAATGATGGTTGTTTTTCCGGCGTGATGTTCATGGGCCCCGGCGGAATGTTCTCACCTCGATTACCAGTTCGATCTTCATACGTCTCTGGACCAGTGCTGTGTCTAATCTCAGTCCCTCATTTAGTTTCAGTTTGCGTCGGACTGAAACCCATTTAGACTCATGGTATATTAGTCTCGTTAGCCTGAACTGCTTTAAATCAGTTTACACATGAGGCTCAGTCAGACTGATATATTTCAGTCTCCCAAAATATCAGTCTCGGTCTGGACAAAAACAACTCAGTCTCTGGAGATTCAGTTTCAGTCCCTCGACGACCAATTATTTTAGTCTCTAAAATTTGAGTTTCAAGTCTCGAGACTAAGACTGGATCTTGAAACATATCAGTTTACTCCCCGGAACTTAGTCTGTATATCGGTCCACTGAAAACTTTCATTCTCCAACAGTCTTCTATGGTGAACGCAGGGAAATTTTCTAGATGACTGGAATGGCGAAGGCAACGTGGAAATGTAGTTATCTGCATACGAGCATGGTTCCGAAGGCTGTCTGACAGAATTTTTGAGCAAATAGGTCCGAAGTTTCGGGATCTTGAAAGAGATCCCAACCATTGCCCGTTACACCCTGAAGAAAACGATTCTACAGTGAGAATCGGTTTTGGACTCTTCGCGAACGCTTCATTCGTCCCCCATATGCATGTCTCCATAAGAAACTTCTTACGCATTTCACATGGCCTTTCATAAACAAGGCGGTGCGAATTTTCTAAAAGTCATTGCGCAACCGTTCCGCGTAGCAAAATCTAATGCTAGTTTCAAAGACTAAAAACGGTGCTTTATGTGAGCTTTAATCGTTTGGTCTTTCAGAACTTCGTCCCAGGTATCTCGATTTATTTCAGTGCTTGCATTTTTATTCAGTCCCTAAGTCGTCAGTTTCAGTCCCTCATTTTTACTTTCAGTCTCTCGTATATCAGTTTAGTTGCTGCATGTCAGTTTCAGTCCTACAGGTGTTTAGTCTCCGTCCCTGCGTTGTATGTTTACTCTCTACCATTTCAGTCTCAGTACGACTAACAAATACGCTAATTCAGTCTAGTCCAAAGACGAAAACTGAAAATTGATATTTTTCCCGTCTCAGACTGAAACTAAATGCAACACTGGCACGATGGATCTAGAGAGAAAGGAAGCACGAAGCAGAAAAAGACAATCGATGCATGGGCGCTGCCAGTGAGGTGGCTTAGCCTAATATAAGGGCACGCATTCTGTTTTCCGCTCCGTGCCTAATGTCGCCTGGAAAAGAGGAATTCCGTTCCTTTCCGGCTGATCCCGATTCGGAGCACGTGGAATTCCGCATCGGAGTATAAGCTTTAGACCGGAATTCGGCCCGAATTCCGTTCCAGGATTAAGGTCAGGCGAAATCCGTATCCTTAGCTTGGTCATTATGTCCCTTAGATACATATTATGTAGTTGAAAAGACAGAACCGTCCTAGATTGTGGAGTGTGCTAGCACAATAAAATCTACTGACCGTCGTGGACGAATCGGATCCATGATTGTACAGTGTACAAGTAACCCTGTGTAATGTCGAATTTTAGACCTTTAGTTGTCATGGTTGACGGCAAACGTGCCGAAGACTGGGGCGGCTCAATTTAGATCTGTGCGCCATGCAGTTTGAGCTACAGCCCGTTCGGGCCACATCGCTGCCATAGCGCTTCAGAAAATCAACAAAGATAGTTTCTCCTTGGTTCTCACGGTGTATCATACAGCGTGTCAAGCTGATTCCATGAAATTATAACACGTTCCAGTTCAGTGAGAGACAACCCGCGAACAACCCAAAGTTTGACTTCGGGCAGGGAGACGCTGTGCCAAGGAGAAACAATTATCTCACATACCCTATTTCTAAGCGGCAAAATCCAACTTCAATTTGAAGAGTGTAAAACTGTTTGGTTCATCATATAAAACCGAAAACAACGACAACAAAGTCGAGCTGATTTACAACATAAATTTGGAACTCGGAATTTGGCCTTTTTGCCGGGAAACCCCCTTCCACGTCAAAAAGTATAACTTCTGATTCGGGGGGTTATATCTCAGCTCTTAAGCATGTTGCAGGTAGCCTGATTATTTTCCTATGTGTTTCAACTGTTAACAGCACAGAAAAAGTAGACAAGATCAAGAAACCGATTTTTGAAAAATGCCTGAAAATCTGCGAAAGTTGTCGTCTTTTTCGAGGGTCTTCCGTTGTGACAAAAATTCGTCATACGGTGTCTTAATGCAATTTGCCAAATTTTGCTCTTGATTATGATAGAGATACGATTCGTTCACTGCTATACCAAAAGAAAATGATGCCAGAGCAGCTAAGGGCTTCTGGACGAGCGGAGATAATCAACCAGCTCGTCGAACATCAAAACCACCAAACAACCGTTCCTTTGCTGAATCTGGGCAGCGCCATCAGAAGTGCTGCCATCTGTCGCTGCAAACATGACGATTGTACGAAAACGTGACGTTCCATGGGGATTTTCGCATGGGGCCTGCGTCCACCGAGTGACACGAGTGGTCGTACGCGCTGATGGCAGCCGGTGCGGTACAGCATGAAAACAGCCGTGTTACCGTCTTGCTCGTTTAGTTTCCGACTTCCAGTGCCTTCTGACTTCCGATTCCCCTCAGCAATCCGGACTCTTTGCACCTTCGGCTTTCTTCTCATCAAGGAACTACTCAGCTTTCCGGTAAGTGCCAGGGCTGCTTACTTTACAGGCTAGATCAGGGACGTGAGGGATCGCTTCGATTACGGGAAGGTGCAGCAGCAGTCGACTCGATTGCGTTTCCTGTGGGGTATTTTGAGCTGATTAGTTTGTCGTGCTATGGTTACTGTCTTGGCTGGTATGATTGTGTATGAAGAAATCAATCAAAACCACTGGCTAGTTCGTTGGGAATTTGCCGCAAGTTAAGTCTTATAGGTCTGCTGGACCGTCCCCGTTGAGCGTTTGCCTTCCTTGCAGAAAATGTCGGACGGTAGCTCTGGAGGACAAAATACCAACGTCAACAAGGGCAGCAACAACCAAGGTGGCCAACCTGGCCCTCAGTCGAACCAGAATCCCAACAAGGGTGGCGACATCCCTACCGGTGGCGCTGGAGCCAACACTGGAGCCAACCCCACCGGTGGCACTGGCACCAGCGGTGGCAAGGATATCCACACGGGAGGACAGAACAACGCTGATGGACAAGGGACCATTGGTGGCACTGGACCCAGCGGGGATCGCGGGCGCAGTGGCAATGATGGCACCAAAGAGGCGCCGGGTAGTGCAGGCGCTGCAAGCGAAATGCACACCGGAAGTAACGTCGGCAAGGGTAGCGGAAGCCATCAACAGGATAGCGGCAAGCAGAACAGTGGCGCTGGCTCGCACTCCAGTGAGATCAAGCCTCATGGTAGCGGTGGCAGCGGAGCTGGCCACCCTGGCCAAGGCAGCTCTAGCCACTAGTAATTTCATGTCATCTTTTCTGTTGCACGTTTTAGGCCTTTGTTTTACTCTTTCCGCTAATAATTCCTGTTCTAAGCCGGCGTTGTTGAATCGGTGCTCACGAATTCTGATGGTAGAATGCGTTCAGGTCGGTGATCGTCCATCATCCCGATCGAACAGGACGAGGTAAAACATTTCTAACAAAATTATCGTGCTTCTCATTATCGTTTGAAGTTCGAGGACGTGATTGTGCACTGGAAGATTCCGGAAGCATCGCGATGGTGAAATAGTAATCTGAGTGAGAAAAGGAGGGAAAGAGGAAGTGGGTTTCAGCTTGCCACAATCGCAAACCGGAAGCCAGCATTCTCTCTATAAAGCATCCGTCATCTCGTCCGCGTTCCATCCGGATGTTTCACTTTGTTGCCGTGTTGCTGTGAAAGGTAGTATCGGCAAAAAGCGAGGAATCACTCTGGTCCTGTCACTTCTGGAACTGCGCGTGGAGCTGCACAAATAGTCGGTTGTACGCCCAGCTGCAGCGTGGTTCGCCGTCATGAAGTGGCGTATGACGTCCTTTCCGTCGCCGACGTCGACTGGCGAAGTGGCAATGAGCAATGAGCCGAGTTTCAGCCGATGCGACAGCACAGCACTCAATTAATTCGCCGTTTCCTCCTCACTTAATTAGCAGCTCCGTTCTTACCCAGGAATACTCATCTGATCCCCGTGCCGCCGGTGAGTTCTGCTCTTTCCTGGGTTGCATGATCGCGATTCTGCATGGAAGAAGCAGAATGGATGGAGGGGGAAAGTGTCCAGAGCGTCTGCCGGAAGTGACAGATGCGTTCACATTTGAACGTGCCTTTTTATTTTAATTGGTTTCATGCTCGCGTCGCCCCGCGAACGCGTACGGTTGGTTGCTGATGGAAACTCACCATCCGGATCAGTAGCTGTGTGACTTTCGATGACATAAAATTATCATTCATTGATGGATGAGCGATGCATTGTCAAGTGACGCCTGCTTTTACTTGTAGAAAATGTCGGAGTCGAGCAAGAACACCAACATGAACAAGGGGAATGCCCAGGACTTGGGTATCCAGAGTGGAGCTAGCAGCTACGGTGACACTGGTGACAGCGGGGACGGTGCTGGCCGGGGTGGACAGGGTGCCGAGACTGAGGAGACCAAGAGCCGAGGGACACCCGGCCGAACGGGGGGACACGCTGACGCCGGAAGTGGGCACATGGATGCGGCCAGCAAGCCTCACGGAGAAGGCACTCGAGGTACGGATGTCAACACTGCTGGTGGCGGTGGCAGTGGCCAAGGTGTCGGCAAAGGCTCAAAGAACTTGCAATAGCATTCTCTCTGGAATATTCCCTGCCTCTGTCATTTCCGCTCGTCTGTCGGTAATTTCTACAAGATATTTTCACTGTTATTCGACGCTGGTATTTGTGAAATGGGCAATGGCGAAGTACCGGAATATCTGCCACGCCACATTCGGTGATGGAGAACAATATGAACAACTCTGTAGGCAGTTCTTCACCTTGTTTGTTTTTCCCTGCCGGAAGTGATCTTTCACAAGATTCCATGGACCAGTGGCTTCCTTCCTTCCTTCCTTCCTTCCTTCC
>BDGG01000018.1:158174-168891 GCA_001949185.1 Ramazzottius varieornatus | reverse complement strand
TTCCTTCCTTCCTTCCTTCCTTCCTTCCTTCCTTCCTTCCTTCCTTCCTTCCTTCCTTCCTTCCTTCCTTCCTTCCTTCCTTCCTTCCTTCCTTCCTTCCTTCCTTCCTTCCTTCCTTCCTTCCTTGATTACAGTTTCGCAGCTTATTGTTCCTGTGACGAATGTCAGGTTGCTACTGACTTACCGCTACGGATCAATGCTTTGCTGTCGGATAGGTTGCTCTTCCAGCTTACATTGATAATAAATTGCCAGAACTTTGGCGTGATCGCCAACCGAGTGCGTTTCGAGCCACGGTCTGTCAATACAGGGCAAGACCGTCAGTGGAAAATCCTTTTACAATGCTATCTGGTAGTTAACAGCGTCCAAAGGTTCTTGCTTCAAATCGCTAACAGAATTAATTTTGACGAATGGCTCACAGGCTCAGTCTGGGTAATTCCCCGCCAGCTCGAGCTAGGTAATTTCCCACAGCGATACGCACCAGTTTTACGACCTCCTCAGAATTTTATATAAAGTTGTGCACATCTCGACGAAGAGCAGCCGTTTCAGCAACGTTACTGTAAGTTTTCTTTGTAGCCCAACACTTTTCTTTCGGCGTGCAAAGTTGATGCAAGCAGTCTCCCTTTAACGGAAAATGGCTGACCAGAGCGGACGAGCAAGCCACGGCCAAAGCGGACAGTCCGGACAGTCTGGACAAGGAAGCCAGGGACAGACAGGGCAGAGTGGGGGCCACCAAGGAAGCCAAGGGAATACTGGAAGCTCCGGATCGCAGGGCGGACAAGCTGGAGGACACAGTGGTGGAAGCAGCGGTACTGGGAGCCAGAGCTCCACAACTGCAAGTGGCCAAAATAGCGGAGGACACAGCGGAGGACAAAGCGAAGGACCAAGCGGAGGTAGCTCTGGAGGCAAGAGTCATTAAAGGACCCGGCAAATTCGCTATTCAAAACGCATTTTGCCACTGATATCCACATGTACGGCCTTTCGGTCCCAACTCAAATTGTCACTGTTTATTTGCTGCCTGGACTTGGAAGACTTCTGTGAAAAGTTACCTATGTATTTTCTGAAAAAGCTGTATAAACTTTAAAAGCTCACAACAAAGTGATGCGAAAGCTAAATGATAAGACCATCAAACTTTGAGGCAACAAGGCACGTCACAAACACCAGAATATGATGGTGCGGTGTAAAGAATCTGGTTAGGGTCATTTCTGGCCAGGTGGGAGAAGCATGACCAGTTGAAGAGAGGCGTCTTTCAAAGCCAAATGTCAGAGGTACAGTCGCCGCCCGGGTACCTCATCTCATGTCCACGACAAGGTCCATCGGGTTCCTCACCGAAATCCACCAGGAAATTCTCGTTCAGCTTTAGCCCTTGCGCCGTCACGTCCAGCTGTATCATCACGCCGCCCTTCCTACGCAGCACAGCACTGATATCGAACTGGCACCGGTGCAACAAAGAAAGAGCAATCAGCTACTGGGAGAGAAATGTGCGCTTACTTGGCTAACGAGGAATAGAATTGTTTATCCCATGGAGTCATGATGGACGTGCTGACATACAGACGCTTGCCGTCTCGGCTCAACTGTACCATGTGTGGTCCTCCACTACAAAGACCAAGAATCGATCTCTCTGGGAAGATCGGTCAGCGGTGCGGGGTGCCCATGCATACAGCACAGCCAAGCTAATGGTACGAGCTCATGAATGCAGGTGGCTGAAACTCGTCAGTGACTTACTAGATTGGTCTGCCTCTGACCACCAGTCGTTCAGGCTGCTTTTCCAGCTCTTCGTCCTTGACGACGTGCACTTCTGTGTCTGGGCAAGTACTTCCGCCAACGTAGAACTACAAAGCACAGACAACAAATGGTTAATCATCAGCGCCCATATTTCCGTGGACTGTCCATTGATGAGTTGGGACAGCGTACTTTGGAGACAAGCTTGGGTTCTGCCGGGTTGGAAATGTCATACTGGCGAACATCGCCATGCAGATAGCATGTAAAGAAGAGATACTTGTCGTCTAAAGAAATCAGTTGATCCGTGACCAAACCTACAAACAAGTAAAATCATTCTTTTCCAGTCTCGAAAGTCGACACCGCGATGGATAAACTGAACATTTTCATTTGTTCAATTTTTATTTCGTAAAACTCCAGACATACAAACCTTTTCAGACACACTTTTTTGTCTTCCGTATTCAGCTGAGAAACAGCATCGTTATCGAGGCCACACAAAAATTTACCTGGCATGAAAGGAAGCTGCCAGTTGGTGACGACCTTGTGTGGCACATTGATGACTTTGTTGGCAGTCCACTTTTGTTCCTGCAGAAAAGCAAAATGCGTAATTATGATGCCCCAGGTTGGTCCTTCAGCTGGGAGACCTTCTAGAAAGCGCACTTCGTTTCTGGTGATGTGATAGATGGCTGATCCCACTCCCGTGCAGACATAGCCATGTGGCGCATTGGGGCTGTGCAGGAAGCGAATCTCCATGGCCAACGCACCATACACCAAACCCAGATCCACCGTCTCTTCGATCTTTCGTTCCCGCCAATTCCAAAAGTGCAATTTGCTACCGTAATAACCTACGTGGAACCAAATGCAGATTTCGCGATATGAAAGCTCGGCAAACAAGATCCACCAGATCCTCTTCCCAAGTGGCGCACTTTAATGGTGATATTGGCTGGAAGCGTGTGTCACTTGAGAAAACGATGTGGAAGACTATTGGCTGATTACTATAAAATTACCTAGAGCCATATCAGTGGCTGCAAAGCCTTGTGTGAACTTCTTGGGGGCTCCCAGCTCGCTGGAGACCATGATGTTGTAGCGGGGTTGGTACCAAAAGTCGTGGCCCATGATCTTCTCCTTGCCCGTGTTCCACAAACCTTTGGGCTCGAAGGTCTTGCCGTCCAGAAGGTAGAACTTGCCCACGGCGTTGCCCTCCGCGTCTCCCAGGGTGTGAACCATGACATCGCCAGATGGGATGCAGTGGACCGTGTGAGGATGGGAAGCGTCGTATTTGCCCTTAATCACGCTGCCTTTGACAAACTGCAATCATCAGGTACGGTCGTGAAAAGTAATCAAGGGAACTAGTTCAATGAAAAATGACTTTTTACATGGATAAGCTTTGGGTTTAGCGGCTCTGAAGCTACATCGATGATGTGGATATTGCCGGAGAAGAAGCCGGGAACAATGAGGTACTTGTGGGCATTTTCCCGATCAGGGCAGCTGACACAAGCATTCCACCCAAAATGATGCAACTCTGCCAGAAATGACAGATGAAACTCTTGATCAAAATTGCACAAAGCGTGAAACGAAATGGCTGGAAACACCCACCATCTCCCGGCTCCGGCATATACAGTCGATTCAGAACCTATAAGCACATATCTCATTGATTCAATCAGCACAAAGTGGTAAAGAAGAACGACTTCCGGTGGAACATCAAGCAAACTTTGCGTTCTGACCCGGCAGTAAGTGGGCGACTCTGGGTCAACATCGATGGTGGCCAGGTAGTCCGACTTGCCATTACGATCTTCTGGCTCGGCTGGCTGGAGACATGTCACGTACATAATCCTCTCTGGAGGTCCGTTCATGAAGTCCAGAGGAGTGGCAGAGGAGGCAGAGGAGGCAGCATGGACCCTGCCATTAACGTTGCCGCAACAAGCCATCTTCGCTGAGCTTTGGGTGAAGTAGGCAGAGGATAACGGTAATCTTCACTCAAACTTACTGTCACAGCTCTGCCGTAGAACTTTGGGACGATGATTGTGGTGACACAGAGGGATTCTGGAACAAGAAGGGTACAGGTACAGGTAATCACTGTTGAGCTGCAGTACGTCGCCTTCAGCAAACAACGGCGTGCCAAAATGCGGACTAACTCAGCAGCCGCCGCGGACAGTTACTAACAAGGGATTAACGCCAATCGGTCCTCTCTGATGAGACTCAGGATGCGCAGTCTGATAGAGGACAGTTTCCTTCACAGATTGAGCTAAACAAAAGGTCCTAAAAGAGATCCTGAAATTAATTATGGGAAGAGGAAGTTAAGTACAAGTTTGCCGCTGGTGACGTAAACGGCAATCTTGCTTTCTGATCTACAGTGCACACTGTATGCAAAACCCTGCCAAGTGTCAATACAAACCAAGCAATATATAGTTCACAGAGGTGGTAGACATCGTAGAAATAGGAGAAGCAAAGAGGACCCTTGCACCAACCGCTAATCAATATGACAGTGTTTTTACAGTTTTCGTGGAAGCAATGACTAGTCAACTTATCGAAGCAAAACTCGGCAGGGCTGACGTATCCATTCATCTGTGTATCCAGATGCGTACCAAGCTGCGAGAACAAGATTCTTAAATCTAGGAGATTGGAACTGCTGATAGATTAACGAATGTAATTTAAGTATTACATCCCTGTGATGCATTTGGATAGGTAGGTTGCGCAGAATCACAAAGTTAGAAATCTTTTTGAAGAATCCTTTGTACATTCTGAAAAGCATAACATCGAGAGGCTGAATATCTCCGGTCACTTTCGGTGGGATTCGAAGCATTTCGTATTCCAAGTTGTCAGGTTTTAGTTCCATCACAGAGTCTCGATCGTTCAAAGTCGTCCAGGAATCAGCCAGCAGAATGCACCGGTCCACCATATGAGGAAAAAAGACCTCAGCACACCATTGCAAGTAGAGCTTCTTAGTCATCTTTCCTGATGTTGAAGCCGTCACGTACAAATCTTCAGCTTTGAACATCGTGCGAGTCACAATTGGCCCAAACACTCCCGTTGGTTCTTGCATCGTCAGAAAAAGCTCTGGAAGAAACTCGCGAGTTCCAGGAGAAACAGTCATCATTACGGTGTAACTATGAGTCATGGAGTTTTCGGACTGGGTTATAGCTTCCACGTGTTTAACACCACAAATATCCAACGTACGACCAGGTCTCATCTCATATTCAAAACCTGACTGATCCGTATCTCACAGACAGTCCAGTCCGTAATCTGCGGTCCTTGATCGGACGAGAGCTACACAGTCGGCGGCATCTGTTTCACCTTTGGAAGTTTCTAGATGGACTTTTCAGTCACAAACTTCGTGATCTTTCGATCGCAAATACTGTAATACCTGAAATAGTTAATTAACTGATTATTTTTAACGATAGATAACAAATCTATCGCTACAAACTGATATGAAAAGATACCGTTTTAGTTTTCCAATCCAGTCAGGAGACGCTTTGAACCCCTCCAAACCTACGGCCTGATATGCTGTAAGTCCCCATCGACGAAGATGCAGATCCTTGACCACATGCTTCTTCTTCTTCGCCAAAAAGAACTGCTTGCCAGTTTCCAGTCTAAGCCTTTTCAGCTTGTCCATACGTGAACCACCCGCTTCCACATGCTTCTCCCAATCTTGAAATTGACGGACACCGGTTACTCTTGTAAATCGATTTTGGACTGCTGTGAGACTGCGTCGTTTTTTCGAAGTCGCGTTTCTCCAAAACGTAACCGAACGTTTCTTATAGTTCAAGTCAATCATCTGACTGGCTTCGGCTCTTGAATCTAGAATCTTTGGAGCGAACAGTTCATGTTGAGAAGGTTCAGTGCCGCTGGAAGGAGGCTCGGTCGTCACGTTGTCATCGAACTCCGCTTCGTCAGGAGCGCTCAACAAGTTCAAGCTAATGATAGACTTCTCAAAATCCTCGAACGTTGCATGATCAATTTGCAGATCACACTGGAGATCTTCTTCGATTGCTCGTAGAGGTGTGCTAGTTCGTGCAACCTTCTCGTCAGTTAAACCTAGACAGCGACAGGTTAGTACCAACTTCCGACATGGTTTTTAGCAATGATTTCGATTTGAGTTACATAATCAGTCTTACCCTTGAGGACTTCCTTCAACAGCTTATCACCTTCACTTGGGGCATCGTCAGGCTGTAAAGTCTGTCTATAATCCACTTCGAGAAGCTTGAGAACATTTATCGGGTTGACGACGTCCATGTTGCACGGAAGACTCTTGCAAAGATTGAATGAGTTTTCAAAAAAGATGTCACTTAAAGGCTGAAAAAGATCAGTACAGACCAGTACTCAATCAAAGGCAAATCAACTACCGAACAATCAAACGTTTTGATTTGGCCATGCCGTTTACGTCACCAGCGGCAAACTTGTACTTAATTTCCTCTTCCCATAGTTAATTTCAGAATTTCTTTTAGGACCTTTTGTTTAGACTGCGCATCCTGAATCTCGTCAGAGGGAACCGATTGGCGTTAATCCCTCGTAAGATCTATATTCTAGGCAAACATAGAGGTAGCTGTTTCGTCGTTTCCGTCATTCCTTGACACTTCTAGGCGTTTCAAACCGCTCGGTCTGTAAAATGTAAACTGGTGTAAAATGTAATTGCACTTTTACAATTACACTATTTTGCATTACACTTTACATCACACAGACCATCTGCGTGTAATGCTCATCATTAGTATTACCTAGGAATCTTATCAATTTAACAGTCGAGTAACCGACTCTCCCGGGGCGTGGCCTCTGTGCGTATCGGCCAATGGTGTTGTTCACCAAAGTGGTAAGTGCCTCTACCGCTTCCATGTTTCACGCCTCTACGGTATATACGGTCCTACCTGTGAGATGTGTAGTGCTGGCAACGATACGGTGTACCTATATCGTATCGAAATACATCGAATCTTTGCGATGAAATATGCGGCAGTTATCGTATCGAAAATATCGATATGAAGGTCATATCGAACAACGCAATAGAATATTCGGCGATATCGTTTCGCGCCGTATCGATATTTTATCGATATATCAGTACTTTAAACTACCGACCCAGTGGGACAGGACTGGGTCCGGGTGCGTGGAAAAACGCTTCCCGGATCGTGGGTGAAATATCTGGTAAACGTGTGTACCGATCAGCTGATCGATATGACATCACAGATTACAGCAGACTCCGCTAGTTCCAGCCTGTATTTTTACACGGACCCGGACCAATCTTGTCCCACTCCATCGGTAGTTTAAAGTATACTGCTGAATGGTAAACTCGCCTGTGAGATCTTGTTCACGGAAGACCATGGTTGATTTCAAAGACTTGATTTCGGCCATGGTGAACCGAGCACACTCCGCCCGCTCGATTCTGGTTCTAATTCTGTCCAGGTTTCCATGTGGTTGAAGTCTTGGTATAGTCATGTCATTGCTGCATCTGACGCTTTTGATCTTACAAATACGGTATGTGGAAATCGGCTTCTTGAGTTTTTGGGCTTGAACCAATGGAATTCCGAAAAACTGAAATTCCACAGATATCGATATTTTGCTGCGATATGGTACGATATATCGAGAATACGGTATCGGAGAATATCGTATCGAAATAGCGATATCGAGTGAATTGTGAGTATTCGTTCGGCGCTTACGATCACGCTTTCGATGCAATTGCAATAGAAATCGCACCGTCTTCGCATCGTAAACTGCTCTGTGTATTCACATCTCGTACAAGCTGTTTATCGTCCTGCGACGGCGTATACGTAAAAGCAAAGCCTTGGCGGAAGACGCTTGGAGGGATGAAGCCTTCGAATTGGATCGCAACAGCGAAGAAGAATGGCGAGTCTGCTTTCGATTCAAACGGAAACATCTGTACCAGCTGCTAAATGTATTGCGATCTCCGAAAGTCGTGAAAACATCTAGTAAAGACTCAGCTTCACGAATCGAAGGCTTGTGTTCTGTTCTGCGGAGACTGACTTATCCAAACCGATGGATGGAGCAACGGAAGATGTTCGGTCGTTCCCAAGGATGTCCTACTCGGGTGTTACGGATCATCGACCCCGCTTTACGGATTATCGACAAGTCTTCTTCTGTGTTGCGAACGTGGGACCAGGAATAGCTGAAGGAAGACGACATCGAACAATTTACTTTTTCCATTGCAAAGAAAGGTGGGCCTGGGCCAGGAGTAGTGCCAGATGTGTTTGGTTTCATCGATGGAACAGGCAGGCCTGTTTGCCGGTCAACACTCTTCCGGCGACATATGTTCAGCGGGAACAAACGAATTCACTGCACAAAATGGCACTGAGTTGTGATTCCCAACGGTAAGCGTATACGCGTTTATTTAAATCAGAGAAAACTTTATCGACCGGAACTGGTGTTCACTTTCTATGTTTGCAGGATTGATCGTGAATTTGTACGGTGGTCAAAGGGGCTCCATGCATGTCACCTGCTGAACGAAGCAGGATCCGGGATGATCTTCAGGAAAAGCAAGATGGATTCCTACGAAGGTATGTCTTGTTTGGTGACAGCAGATACGCGAAGAAGAACAGAGTCCTGCGCAAGCCGTTTTCCCGAGACGAAGAAAAGAACTCGCGTCAAGAAAGAACAGAACACGCGGATGTTGACGCTTCGACAGGCTGTCGAATGGAACTTCAAAGAAGTTATCAAGAACTTTGCTTTTGTCGACTTTCGAAAACAAATGAAGATGTACGAGAAGCCAGTGAATACCCTCTACCGTGTTGCTTTTCTACTTACCAACTGCCATAACCGCTTGTACCCAAACCAAACAAACCAATATTTTGATTTAGAGCCTCCGACGTTGTTTGAGTACTTGTCGAGCTTACCGTGAGGAAGTCTGTTACTAGCAGTTCAAATCACGTATTCATATTCAAATGCAAATTCAAATCACGTATCCGCCAGCTATGTTTGCATTGAGAAAGTAAACTTTACTAATCGGAGAGCACTGGACGATCAGCACCAAAGCGTGGTCGCGTAATCAAGGACAATCAGAACTCGAGCGGAGGGTATAACTTCTTAGATCCCATTTCGATACGAAACCTTTCGATCTCAAGCTCTTTTTCGCGAAGCTCCAGCTTTTTGGTTTCTAGGCCATACACTCTCTTTGACTCGGCTTCCTTGAAGGCATATTTGCGCTCAGCAGTCTTCTTGAACAGCTTGATGAACTTGCCATCGGACACTTCCATTTCCGACGGCCTACTAGGACGCGACGTTCGAGGTTTCCTCGGTTTGATTTCACCGTCCTCGACCTTTTCGTCAGCTTCAGCTCGCTTATTCTCCCGGTAATCCTTCTCCGTTCCCCAATCTTGCTCATCGCCGCCCATCTCGCGAAGAAATTCTTTCTTTTCTGCTTCATCTGCCCAAAATAAACCAAAATAGAAGCGCATACGCAGTGATTCGCAGATAGATCGTTGCAGCAGACTTGAAAAATTTGCACATGACGTCAGCTTCCACCCATCATTGCCAGAGTAATACTCGCATATACTATGGCGTCATGTGCAGCTAGTCAAGCCTACCATCCAAATTATCAGCTGCTTTGTTGCGTCTCCCCGAACGGCCTTTCTCCCCCACCACCATTACAGCTTCACCTGCGTAGTCGCGTTCCTTACTTTTGAAAGTTTCGGCTTGTGTTTTCGCATCTTTCTGCTTCTTGGAGTCATCTATAGCAGCGACGACTCGAGTCAGCAATTCGGCGATGCGACCATACTGCTCTTCTGTTCCGGACTTCACATTCTTCAAATCATCACGACGGAAGGCTGTTACTAAGATGTTCACTCGGCTGATAACGGCTCTGCTGTCTAAAGGCTTCTTAAAGATCTAGAACGAGAAACGCGTGTACGCTGTAGGCTGGGTTTACAACGTGTTGCGTGAGGAAGGCTTACCTTCGCCTCGTTCACGGTTCGTGTAATTTCCTCCCAGAATGCCGAAGGCCTGCTGCCAAAGTACGGATTCTTGGAGTCCACAAGGTCCAGGACATCCAGATCATGGATAGATAGCCTTGAAGTTCTTAGTGGAGGGTGATTCCTTTGCCATTTTGGTTGAGGATCATAGGCGCCAGGATAAATTCTCGAAGACTAGAGGAAACTAGATTCAAAGGAAAACAATGCGTACACGCCGTCCACACTTTCGCTTAAGTGTGGAGGCCGCAGAAGACAAGCTTACGTAGCGACACAGGCTCGCGGAACGGGTGACTGGTGATACCAACAGGAATTCACCCTCTGTTACCAGATTTAACTTTCCATCACTCAGCGTAACTCTCTGGACTCCCAAAGAGTGTCAAACTAAAGAGGAATGTTTTCTCTTTGAAATGATACCAAGATGAGCCATGAGGCGGTTGTAGGAGTGGAACGATAGCCATCCAATTTCATGACGATACTTTGGCGAAGTATCGTCAAACGATAGCTTGACAGTTGCGAAAAAGGCACTCTCCACCCATTTTTGATGACGTGGAGGAGCCATCGTCGTTGTATCGTAATCGTCAGCGTCGGACGAATAGTCACTAATATCGAAGACCGCAGTAAAATATCCGCCGATATTGTATCGAAAAATATCGTATCGAATTTTATCGTAGTTTTGCCAGCGCTAGAGATATGACAGTTTAAACGCCCAAAATCAGTTCCGGACGGTTCATGTGTGCACGGATTCGCTCACCGTGCTGTTCGCATGAGACCGATCAGCTGATCAGACACGCGCTTGATTACTTGAGCAAGTCAAAAGACAACCGGACGTCGATCAGCTGATCGTGCTGCGCAGTGTATGGCCAGTAGTCTCGTGGAGAAACGCTGTTCGGTTGCAGAAGAAGCAATTGTCACATCTCACAGGTAGGAAGGGGAGCACGGAATCTGGCCGCATGCGCTGTACTGCACTGCAGCACAGCTGCAGCGCGTGAACTGACGAAATTTGTGCGGCACAGCACAGCGTACAGCGCCCTGGTAATAAGCGCAGCACAGTTACAGCGTACTTTTGGACCTGCGGCCCAGTGCTCTAGGTAGGA